>RJWK010003527.1:48604-63785 GCA_004363435.1 Platanista minor
AGAGTAAGACGTGGAGATCACCTTCCTCCCCACAAATACATCAGAAATACATCTACATGGGGAACAATGCCTACAGAACACCTACTGAACACTGGCAGAAGACCTCAGACTTCCCAAAAGGCAAGAAACTCCCCACGTACCTGGTTAGGGAAAAAAAAAGGAAAAACAGAGACAAAAGAATAGGGATGGGACCTGCCCCTTGGGGAGGGAGCCTTGAAGGAGGAAAAGTTTCTGCACACTAGGAAGCCCCTTCACTGGCGGGTGGGGATGTTTCGGAGCCACGGAGGAGAGCGCAGCAACAGGGCTGCGGAGGGCAAAGCAGAGAGATTCCCACCCAGAGGATTGGTGCTGACCGGCACTCACCAGCCCTCTGAGAGGTTTGTCTGCTCACCTGCCGGGGCGGGTGGGGGCTGGGAGCTGAGGCTCGGGCTACAGAGGTCAGATCCCCAGGAGAGGACTGGGGTTGGCGGCGTGAACACAGCCTGAAGGGGGCTAGCCAGGAGGGAGTTCGGGAAAAAGTCTGGAGCTGCCGAAGAGACAAGAGACCGTTGTTTCGGGTGCGCGAGGAGAGGGGATACAGAGCATCGCCTAAACGAGCTCCAGAGACGGGCGTGAGCCGCGGCTACCAGCGCGGACCCCAGAGACGGGCCTGAGACGCTAAGGCTGCTGCTGCCGCCACCAGGAAGCCTGTGTGCGCGCACAGGTCACTCTCCACACCTCCCCTCCCGGAGCCTGTGCAGCCCGCCAACGCCAGGGTCCCGGGATCCAGGGACGGCTTCCCCGGGAGAACGCACAGCGCGCCTCAGGCTGGTGCAACGTCCCGCCGGCCTCTGCCGCCGCAGGCTCGCCCCGCTCCGTGCCCCTCCCTCCCGCCGGCCTGAGTGAGCCAGAGCCCCCGAGTCAGCGGCTCCTTTAACCCCGTCCTGTCTGAGCGAAGAACAGACGCCCTCCAGCGACCTACACGCAGAGTTGGAGCCAGATCCAAAGCTGAGCCCCGGGAGCTGTGCTAACAAAGAAGAGAAAGGGAAACCTCTCCCAGCAGCCTCAGGAGCAGCGGATTAAATCCCCACAATCGACTTGATGTACCCTGCATCTGCGGAATACATGAATAGACGGCAAATCATCCCAAACTGAGGAGGTGGACTTTGGGAGCAACTGTAGACTTGGGGTTTGCTGTCTGCATCTAATTATTGTTTCTGGTTTTATGTTTATCTTAGTTTAGCATTTAAAGCTTATTATCACTGGTAGCTTTGTTTATTGATTTGGTTGCTCTCTCTTCCTTTTTTCTTTAATATATATACTTTTTTTCCTTTTTCTCTTTTTGTGAGTGTGTATGTGTGTGCTTCCTTGTGTGATTCTGTCTGAAGAGCTTTGCTTTTACCATTTGTCCTAGGATTCTGTCTGTCCGTTTTCTTTTTTTTTTTCCTTTAGCATTTGTTATCATTGGTGGATTTGTTTTTTGGTTTGGTTGCTCTCTTCTTTCTTTCTTTCGTTCTTTTTTACTACTTTTTTATTTTTAATAATTTTTTTATTTTAATAACCTTTTTTTTTTTCTTTTTTTTTTCTCCCTTTTCTTCTGAGCCATGTGGCTGACAGGGTCTTGGTGCTCTGGCTGGGTGTCAGGCCTGAGCCTCTGAGGTGGGAGAGCCGAGTTCAGGACACTGGTCCACCAGAGACCTCTCAGCCCAATGAAAAATCAGAGGGAGAAAGCTCTCTCAGAGATCTCCATCTTAACATTAAGATCCAGCTCCACTCAATGACCAGCAAGCTACACTGCTGGACACCCTATGCCAAACAACTAGCAAGACAGGAACTCAACCCCACCCATTAGCAAAGAGGCTGCCTAAAATCATAATAAGTTCACAGACACCCCACAACACACCACCGGATGCGGTCCTGCCCACCAGAAAGACAAGATCCAGCCTCATCCACCAGAACAGGCACCAGTCCCCGCCACCAGGAAGCCTACACGACCCACTGAACCAACCATACACATTGGGGACAGACACCAAAAACAATGGGAACTACGAACCTGCAGCCTGAGAGAAGGAGACCCCAAACCCAGTAAGTTAAGCAAAATGAGAAGCCAGAGAAACACACAGCAGATGAAGGAGCAAGGTAAAAACCCACCGGACCAAACAAATGAAGAGGAAATAGGCATTCTACCTGAAAAAGCATTTACAGTAATGATAGTAAAGATCATCCAAAATCTTGGAAATAGAATGGAGAAAATACAAGAAACATTTAACAAGGACCTAGAAGAACTAAAGAGCAAACAAACAATGATGAACAACACAATAAATGAAATTAAAAATTCTCTAGAAGGAATCAAAAGCAGAATAACTTAGGCAGAAGAATGGGTAAGGTATCTGGAAGATAAAATAGTGGAAATAACTACCACAGACCAGAATAAAGAAAAAAGAATGAAAAGAATTGAGGACAGTCTCAGAGACCTCTGGGACAACATTAAAAGCACCAACATTTGAATTATAAGAGTTCCAGAAGAAGAAGAGAAAAAGAAAGGAACTGAGAAGACATTTGAAGAGATTGTAGTTGAAAACTTCCGGGCTTCCCTGGTGGCACAGTGGTTGACAGTCCGCCTGCCGATGCAGGGGACAGGGGTTCGTGCCCCGGTCCGGGAAGATCCCACATGCCGCAGAGCAGCTGGGCCCGTGAGCCGTGGCCGCTGAGCCTGCGCGTCCGGAGCCTGTGCTCCGCAACGGGAGAGGCCACAACAGTGAGAGGCCCGCGTACCGCAAAAAAAAAGAAAACTTCCCTAATATGGGAAAGGAAACAGTTAATCAAGTCCAGGAAGCACAGAGAGTCCCATACAGGATAAATCCAAGGAGAAACACTCCAAGATACATATTAATCAAACTATCAAAAATTAAATACAAAGAAAAAATATTAAAAGCAGCAAGGGAAAAACAACAAATAACATACAAGGGAATCCCCATAAGGTTAACAGCTGATCTTTCAGCAGAAACTCTTCAAGCCAGAAGGGAGTGGCAGGATATACTTAAAGCGATGAAAGGGAAAACCCTACAACCAAGAGTGCTCTACCCAGCAAGGATCTCATTCAGATTCGACAGAGAAATCAAAACCTTTACAGACAAGCAAAAGCTAAGGGAATTCAGCACCACCAAACCAGCTTTACAACAAATGCTAAAGGAACTTCTCTTGGCAGGAGACACAAGAGATGGAAAAGACCTACAATAACAAACCCAAAACAATTAAGAAAATGGTTATAGGAACATACATAGCGATAACTACTTTAAATGCAAATGGATTAAATACTCCAACCAAAAGACACAGACTGGCCGAATGGATATAGAAACAAGACCCGTACATATGCTGTCTACAAGAGACCCACTTCAGACCTAGGGACACATACAGAATGAAAGTGAGGGGATGGAAAAAGATATTGCATGCAAATGGAAATCGAAAGAAAGATGGAATAGCAATTCTCATGTCAGACAAAATACACTTTAAAACAAAGACTATTACAAGAGACAAAGAAGGACACTACATCATGATCAAGGGATCGATCCAAGAAGAAGATATAACAATTGCAAATATTTATGCACCCAACATAGGAAAACCTCAATACATAAGGCAAATGCTAACAGCCATAAAAGGGGAAATCAACAGTAACACAATCATACTAGGGGACTTTAACACCCCACTTTCACCAATGGACAGATCATCCAAAATGAAAATAAATAAGGAAATACAAGCTTTAAATGATACATTAAACAAGATGGACTCAATTGATATTTATAGGACATTCCATCCACAAACAACAGAATACACTTTCTTCTCAAGTGCTCATGGAACATTCTCCAGGATAGATCACATCTTGGGTCACAAATCAAGCCTTGGTAAATTTAAGAAAATTCAAATTGTATCAAGTATCTTTTCCAACCACAACGCTATGAGACTAGATATCAATTACAGGAAGAGATCTGTAAAAAATACAAAGACATGGAAGCTAAACAATACACTGAGAAATAACCAGGAGATAACTGAAGAAATCAAAGAGGAAATTAAACAACACCTAGTAACAAATGAGAATGAAAACATGATGACCCAAAACCTATGGGATGCAGCAAAAGCAGTTCTAAGAGGGAAGTTTATAGCAATACAATCCTACCTCAAGAAACAAAAAGCATCTCAAATAAACAACCTAACCTTACACCTAAAGCAGTTAGAGAATGAAAAACAACAGCAACAAAAAACCCCAAAGTTAGCAAAAGGAAAGAAATCATAAAGATCTGATCTGAAATAAATGAAAAAGAAGTGAAGGAAAAGATAGGAAAGATCAGTAAAACTAAAAGCTGGTTCTTTGAGAAGGTAAACAAAATTGATAAACCATTAGCCAGACTTATCACGAAAAAAAGGGAGAGGACTCAAATCAACAGAATTAGAAAATGAAAAAGGAGAAGTAACTGACACTGCAGAAATACAAAGGATCAAGAGAGATTACTACAAGCAACTCTATGCCAATAAAATGGACCACCTGGAAGGAATGGACAAATTCTTAGAAAAGCACAACTTTCCAAGACTGAACCAGGAAGAAATAGAAAATATAAACAGACTAATCACAAGCAATGAAATTGAAACTGTGATTAAAAATCTTCCAACAAACAAAAGCCCAGGACCAGATGGCTTCACAGGCGAATTCTTTCAAACATTTAGAGAAGAGCTAATTCCTATCCTTCTCAAACTCTTCCAAGATATAGCAGAGGGAGGAACAATCCCAAACTCACTCTACGAGTCTACCTACCATCACCCTGATACCAAAACCAGACAAAGATGTCACAAAGAAAGAAAACTACAGGCCAATATCACTGATGAACATAGATGCAAAACTCCTGAACAAAACACAAGCAAAACAGTATCCAGCAGCACATTAAAAGGCTCATACACCATGATCAAGTAGGGTTTCTCCCAGGAATGCAAGGATTCTTCCATATACGCAAATCAATCAATGTGAAAAACTATATGATCATCTCAATAGATGCAGAAAAAGCTTTTGACAAAATTCAACACCCATTTATGATAACAGCCCTCCAGAAAGTAGGCATAGAGGGAATTTACCTCAACATAATAAAGGCCACATATGACAAACCCACAGCCAACATCATTCTCAATGGTGAAAAACTGAAACCATTTCCACTAAGATCAGGAAGAAGACAAGGTTGCCCACTCTCACTACTGTTATTCAACATAGTTTTGGAAGTTTTAGCCACAGCAATTAGAGAAGAAAAAGAAATAAAAGGAATCCAAATCAGAAAAGAAGTAAAACTGCCACTGTTTGCAGATGACATGATACTATACATAGAGAATCCTAAAGATGCAACCAGAAAACTACTAGAGCTAATCAATGAATTTGGTAAAGTACCAGGATACACAATTAATGCACAGAAATCTCTTGCATTCCTCTACACTAATGAAAAATCTGAAAGAGAAATTAAGAAAACACTCCCATTTACCACTGCAACAAAAAGAATAAAATACCTAGAAATAAACCTCCCTAAGGAGACAAAAGACCTGTATTCAGAAAATAAGACACTGATGAAAGAAATTAAAGATGATACCAACAGATGGAGAGGTATACCATGTTCTTGGATTGGAAGAATCAACATTGTGAAAATGACTATACTACCCAAAGCAACCTACAGATTCAATGCAATCCCTATCAAGCTACCAACAGCATTTTTCACAGAACTAGAATAAAAATTTTCACAGCTGGTATGGAAACACAAAAGACTCTGAATAGCCAAAGCAATCTGTGAAAGTAAAACGGAGCTGGAGGAATCAGGCTCCCTGACTTCAGAGTATACTACAAAGCTACAGTCATCAAGACAGTATGGTACTGGCACAAAAACAGAAATATGTATCAATGGAACAGGATAGAAAGCCCAGAGATAAACCCACACACATGTGGTCACCTTATCTTTGATAAAGGAGGCAAGAATATACAATGGAGAAAAGACAACCTCTTCAGTAAGTGGTGCTGGGGAAACTGGACAGCTACATGTGAAAGAATGAAACAGAACACTCCCTAACACCATACACAAAAATAAACTCAAAATGGATTAAAGACCTAAATATAAGGCCAGACACTATGAAACTCTTAGAGGAAAACGTAGGCAGAGCACTCTATGACAAAAATCACAGCAAGATCCTTTTTGACCCAGCTCCTAGAGAAATGGAAATAAAAGCAAAAATAAACAAATGGGACCTAATGAAACTTAAAAGCTTTTGCACAGCAAAGGAAACCATAAACAAGACGAAAGACAACACTCTGCGTGGGAGAAAATATTTGCAAACGAAGCAACTGACAAAGGATTAATCTCCAAAATATACAAGCAGCTCACGCAGCTCATTATCAAAAAAACAAACAACCCAATCCAAAAATGGGCAGAAGACCTAAATACACGTTTCTCCAAAGAAGATATACAGATTGCCAACAAACAAATGAAAGGATGCTCAACATCACTAATCATTAGAGAAATGCAAACCACAACTACAATGAGGTATCACTTCACAGCAGTCTGGATGGCCATCATCAAAAAATCTACAAACAGGGCTTCCCTGGTGGCGCAGTGGTTGAGAGTCCGCCTGCCGATGCAGGGGACGCGGGTTCGTGCCCCGGTCCGGGAAGATCCCACATGCCGCAGAGCGGCTGGGCCCGTGAGCCATGGCCGCTGAGCCTGCGCGTCCGGAGCCTGTGCTCTGCAACGGGAGAGGCCACAACAGTGAGAGGCCCGCGTACCTTAAAACAAAAACAAAAACAAAAACAAAAAAATCTACAAACAATAAATGCTGGAGAGGGTGTGGAGAAAAGGGGACCCTCTTGCACTGTTGGTGGGAATGTAAATTGACACAGCCACTATGGAGAACAGTATGGAGGTTCCTTAAAAAACTAAAAATAGAACTACCATACGACCCAGCAATCCCACTACTGGGCATGTACCCTGAGAAAACCATAATTCAAAAAGAGTCATGTACCACAGTGTTCACTGCAGCTCTATTTACAATAGCCAGGACATGGGAGCAACCTAAGTGTCCACTGACAGATAAATGGATAAGGAAGATGTGGCACATATATACAATGGAATATTATTCGCCATAAAAAGAAACGAAATCGAGTTATTTGTAGTGAGGTGGATGGACCCAGAGACAGTCATACAGAGTGAAGTCAGTCAGAAAGAGAAAAACAAATACCATATGCTACCACATACATATGGTATCTAGAAAAAAAAAAAATGGTTCTGAAGAAACTAGGGGCAAGACGGGAATAAAGACACAGACCTGCTAGAGAATGGACTTGAGGACATGGCGAGGGGGAAGGGTAAGCTGGGAAGAAGTGAGAGAGTGGCATGGACATATGTACACTACCAAACGTAGAATAGCTAGCTAGTGGGAAGCAGCCGCACAGCACAGGGAGGTCAGCTCGGTGCTCTGTGACCACCTAGAGGGGTGGGATAGGGAGGGTGGGAGGGAAGGAGACGCAAGAGGGAAGAGATATGGGAACATATGTATATGTATAGCTGATTCACTTTGTTATAAAGCAGAAACTAACACACCATTGTAAAGCAATTATACTCCAATAAAGATGTTAAAAAAAAAAAAAGGAAAATACACTATGTGATGCCATGATGGTGGCTACATGTCAGGACACATTCGTCCAAACCCACAGATTGTGCAGCACCAGGAATGACCCTGATGTAAACTCTGGACCTCGGTTGATGATGCCATGTCAGTGTCGGTTCATCAACTGTAGCAGAAACACCACCTGCTGAGGGATGGTGATGGCGGGGAGGCTGTGTGCGTGTGGGGCTGGGGTACGTGGGACTCTCTGTACCATCCCCTCAATTCTTCTGTGAACTTTAAATTGCTCTTTAAAAGCCAGTGAAAATAAAATTTTTTTAATTTTGATAAATACAAACGCAGATACCTACATACCTATTCCCCTGTCTAGCTGACTAGCTATGCACCCAAGTATACAAAAAACCACGAGTTTACACTAACACCACCTCCAATTCCAATTCAATAGTACAGGCTTTACAGACAATTTTTAAGAGAAAATGCTCAACCTCAGAGCTGCTCTACGAACATAAGAACAGTGTCCAAGGTAACTTAAGGCCACAAAACCCAGGGCCCCTAGGAAGGGGCTGGACTGGCACTCACAAACAAATGAAAGAAGCTCAACATCATTAATCATTAGAGAAATGCAAATCAAAACTACAATGAGATGTCATCTCACACCAATCAGAATGGGCATCATCAAAAAATCTACAAACAATAAATGCTGGAGAGGGTGTGGAGAAAAGGGAACCCTCTCGCACTGTTGGTAGGAATGTAAATTGATACAGTAACTATGGAGAACGTGTGGCCCTCTGGTCACCATTCGTGCCCTGGGTCTGCAGGCGGGTCACTCTCACCCCCTTTCAGATGCTCCTTCTGGCTCCACACACGTGGTGCAGTCAAGGCCTATTATATGGAAGAGTCTTTGCAGCCCCCCGAAGTTCAAGGTGATTAAGGACACCACCACCCTCAAGGAAACTGTTGGGTGGAGGGAGGTAAGACAAGGGCACAGACACTCTGAAGAGAGGCAGCGGCCGATCGGACCCAGCGTGGAAGGGCAGGTGCGGGCGCTGGTTCTGTGGCCCAGGGTCCGACTCAGAGCACTGCATGCAGCAGCGCCCAACACATCGTGAGCGCTCGTGAGCAACAGCGACTGGGCGGTGAGAGGTGGGAGAGGCAGCCGTGCAGCTCTGGGCCTCGTCTCCCCAAACGGAAGCAAGGACAGACCCAGCCGGTGCGCGTGGGCACCCAGCACCTTTGGAGACACACAGCGTGAAAAAGGCAAAATCTATTTCCCATGATCCGGTGTGACCGTCACCCCTTCTGTGGCCTCCAGCATCCCTCCCGCACCTTTCCCGGAGGACTTTCCCGGCGCGGCAGTGGGGCTGCCTGTGTGTCTCCCTGAGGGGATGTGGGAATCAGAGGAGGAGGGAGCATCCTTCCCTGCTTCTCTGGTCTAGCCCAGAGCTGGAAGTGAGAATCTTCCGTCTGAAAGCCAAACATGTCCTTTGAAGCTACGCCAGGTGGAAACACTGCTGTCCATCCCCAGCTCAGAGCAGGCTTGGGTGTGTGGGAGAGGGGAGGGTGGGAGAGCAGTGGGTGGAGGGGGAGCTCTGTGACAGGAGGGCACAGAGTAGGTGAAAAGAGGCTGAATGATAATTTGGTAAATAGATGCACAGAGGGAGGAAGCACACCCTGGAGGGTGCACGCCCAGTGATGTGCAGCTCACACCTCACAGTCCAGACCCCACCTGCGACGTCTGGGCCCCTCCCACGTGGTTCTGGGACCTGCCCGGGGGGCTCCCGTCACGTTTGTGGATGCTGCCTCTGGGACCGTGTGTGCTCAGGCCCTGTGTGCCCTCCCAGCTCCCTCCGGGCCAACATGGAGGGGTGGCTGCTAAGAGGGCAGGTCTTATCTTCAGTGTTCTTACCACCAAAAAATAATAATAAGTACAGTAGGCGGGAGAAAACTTTTGGAGATGATAGGTATGTTTACGGCGTCGACTGTGGTGATGGTTTCATGGGTGTGTACTTATCTCTAAACTCCTATGGTTGCCGACTTACATATGTACATTACAGGTCGATCATAAGAGCAGCACTTTTTTTAAATCAGTGGAGTTCTTGCAGTCTTGATGTAAAGCTCAGGGTAGCAGTAGGGAAGGGTGCTGAGTCTGCCAGCAGCTGGTGACCCCTAGGGAGCTCGATGCTGTGGAGAAGGCGAGAGGTACAGAGCAGACCTTGACGGCGAGGAAGCTCGTGTCCCCGGCTGGCTGGCTCAGGACTGACCCATGAAAAGTAAGGGAATGACACGCACCGCACACAACCCTGCAGGAGGCTCGGCACTACGGTCCCCACGGGGTCACAGGGAGGCTCAGAATAAAAACATCCTGCACGGAGACGGGGAAACCCGATTCTGGTCCCACGCTGCTCCAGTTCATCAGGAAAATCAAGACAAGTCACCAGATTTTGATGTTTGAATGGACACAAAAGTGGCAGTGCTTCTAACCAATAACAGGATAAGAGCAATGCCACAGACTTGTGATTCTCAGTGATTTAGTTTCATTTACCTATTTAGTGAGTCGCTTAGCTAGTTATTCAGTGATCACAAATCAGTCTGAGAATCTGATGAAAGCTGTGAAATAATGCCATTTGCAGCAACATGGACGGACCTAGAGATTATGATACTAAGTGAAGTAAGCCAGACAGAGAATGACAAACATGATATGTTATCACTTATATGTGGAATCTAAAAATATATATGATACAAATGAACTTATTTACAAAACAGAAACAGACTCAAAGACATAGAAAACAAACTTATGGTCACCAAAGGGGAAAGGGAGCGAGGAATAAATTAGGAGCTTGGGATTAGCATATACATATTACTATACATAAAATAGACAGTCATCAAGGACCTACTGTACAGCACACGGAACTATACGCCATATTTTGTAATAACCTATAAGGGAAAAGAATGTATCGGACTCAATCACTTGCCGTACACCTCTACCCAGGTTACACAACACTGTCAATCAACTCTACTTTAATTAAAAAATTACATAAAATAATAAAACAAAAAATAAGACATGTACATCTTAAATTTGCACAATGTTACAGGTCAAATATATTTCAATTTAAAATAAATAAAAGAAACTTAAAAGTAAAAAAAAAAAGAAAAAAAGAAAGCAAGCAATAAGCCCCGACTCCAGAGAAATGCTGAGCGCAGACACCCACAAAATCTTGCATACAATTTCCAGTTAGTCCCCTATTAAGAATCCCTAACACACATTCATTTAGAACTTTCCATTCTCCCAAGTGTTCTTGTGGCTATTATTTTACCTTACCCTTTTTCTTTAATGGAATAAACGTCTCCGGCCACCCCAGATTTGAAGCCTCATCCTAACCCAGGGTCTCTACCGTGGAAAAGGAGGTGTTTCCCGCCACTGACCTCAGCATTCCCATACAGAGGAAACCGTCCGCGGCCTGGAACGTTCACTTCTTTTTCCATAATGCAAACATCAGGCCTGAAGGAAGAGAGAAGGGAGACAGCGTAGGGAGCAGTCTTGGATCTGATTCTCCATCTCAGAACTATCGGCGTAGAAAGTTTGGGGAGCGACAAAACTGCACACAAAATGAAAATCACCCTCGGCCTGATGGACCCGGGCCAGCTGGGGTCAACCGTCTGAAATCAGTGGGCGGGTTCCCAGTGAAGTTCAGAGAAGGGCTGACTCGGGGTCACCAGGCAGAGGAAGAAGGACCTCAGGGGCAGATGCCTTGGCTCCCGGGGTCAGAAGACACCCCACCAAGGCCCCCCCCAGCCCCTCGGGGGTCATGGAGGCCGGGGTCTCGTGAACAGCCCGAGGAAGAGGGTGGCTCCTTGGAGACTGGCCGGGAGCAATCACAGGGCGGCCGAGACGGATGCAGAGGGGAATGATGATGGATTCCCTCACATGGGGAGCAATCAGCATAATTTATCTCCAAATCAGCAGCCAGGCGCGGAGGCGGGCAGGCCTGACGCGCGGGAGGCCGGGTGACAGAAATTGTTCTTTAAGCAGCCGCCCTCTGAAAATATTACCCTCTCCCCGCCACCCGGCATAATGAGGCCTTGATTATCTGTCAGGCCTGTGAGATCAGGAGTGGTTATCAAGGCCATGAGAGCCAGCTGGATCCAGCCCTGCCCAAAGCCTCCGCATCTGCCCTCCGGAGAATCTCCCTTTGTTCTCTTTATTCCCGACGCCCTTTGCTCTGCTCTTCCGGAACTTCTCTGTTTCCTGCCCTTTCGAGAAGCAACACATTCGTGCCTGAATCTACTAATGCAGGGCCAGGCACCAGGTCCCTGCCTAGGAGACACGGAGCTGGACAAGAAATTCAGCCCCGGTGGAGGCTGGGCGGCCCCGGATAGCGCCCAGCAGCCTGGAGACCCTGCGCTAGGGAGGCTGCAGGCACCCCTGCTGCGGGCTGACCGCCCCCCCCCCCCACCCCCAGGGGCCAGAGGCGAGGCTCGGGCCGGCCCCGAGCTCTCCCTCAGCCACTGATGGGAAAATGACAAGGAAACGGGGAGAAGATGTGCTTCCTTCTTTGGGGGGACACATCTTTCCCTCTAAGAGAGTGTCCCCGACCGAGCACACCACAGACCATGCGATGAGGAGTGGGCGGAGCTGGTAGTCCCCACGCCCCCGCAGCCTCTCAGTGTCACTGTCCACTGCCCCCTCTAGAGAGCAAGTCCTGCGGGGGGTAGGACCGGCACAGAGCCCTGGCTCCTGGACCCGATCAGGCTGGCCCATGAGCTGCCTGTGCCCCGTGCTCCCCTCTGCAAACCAGGGTCTCATTCCTTCCCTGGGTCCACGTCCAGTGCCCGCACGACGGACGCGCACGCCTAGAGGGATGAAAGGATGAGTCTGACACCGATTCTGTAGTCAAGAAACCTAAGCGACCAGCTGACGGGAAGATCAAATGAAATGAGGGCGGAGCTTTGCGAAGACAAGTGTCACCACGTTACGTTCGCTGTTGTGGTTACACTTTGCACGTCAGCCCCCAAATGTCAACCCCGTGTTTGGCATCCAGACGGTGCTCAGTTGTTTGCTCACGGATGAAGCTGTACTGACTTTGGCAGAAAAACTTAAATCCGTTCTGGCAGCAAAGAAGAAACTATATTTATCGAAAGGGTATGCACTTAAAATTCCACGGTCCCAAAACCAGTGACAAGGCAGGCAACTTGCATTTTTTTTTTTTCCCAAATAATTCCCTGGTGTTGAAGGACCATCTCTAGGCGTTAAAAGTGGCGCTCCACAGCCAAGAAAGAAGCTCTGAACTGCAAAGGAAGAGGCAGTGAGCTCACTGCCTCAGAAATTCACAGACACAAAATAACGCCCCCTTCTGAAGCACACCGTGGGTTGGAATAGACCGGAACACTTTGATCAATGTCTCGTTCTGTTCCAAGAAATTATGAAGTCCCTTCTCCCATCAGCTGAGCGAGACGGCAAACTCAACAACAGGACCAGGACGCTGGCTGAACCAGGCAGAATGGCTCAGGCGTGGGCAGAAATCCCACCTCCACTGGCTTCGTGCCAGGAGAGAAGCGCCACGGGGATGCTTGTGTTTGGTGACGGTCAAGCCACCCTCAACCACCAGCACTACCTTGAAAAACCCAAACGCCTTTCCATGTGCTGCTTCCTTCTGTCCCAGCAAGGCTGGATCCTAAGACCTGACTCTGGAGGCGAACCATTTCACTCAGTGACCCCTCTCCGTATTTAAACACACTCCTCCACTCACTGCGACTCTAACAATGCCATTAAAAATGATGTCTTCATCAAAACTTAGCTGGTGAGGACATGCAGACGAGGAGGTAATTACATCTGGGGGTCACGGTACACAGCAGGGCCTGGGTTCTGATGGGCATAGAGAAACATTCTCTCGCTTTCACAGTTTAATGGGCTGGTGTCCAGAAAGGAGGCTGTCAGAAAGCCCTCCGGATAAGGGCAGAGTGGTCGTGTGGGACAGGCAAAGGGTGGGGTGCCAGGGCCGGGCTCTGCCCCAGGTGGTCATCGGTGAGCTGTGTGACCACGGGCCACACACACCCTCAACCTCTCTGTGCCAACATCTATCAGATAAGACTCTTAATGGTGGAGGAACCCAGGTCAGTAAAACACAAAGCTCAGGCTGTGAAATCAGGTGTGTGACTAGACATGGAGAGAAGAAAGCCCCACAGCAATGTCGGCATCCCCACCATGGCTGTGTGAGCCTGGACGGTCCAGGGGTGAGGAAGCGCGGTCCAAGGAGCCAGACCTGGCTGAGTCCCAGCTCCAGCGCTCCTTTGGGTCACGGGGAAATCACCATCCTGATTAACCAGAGGCCGACATCCATAAAATGGGGCCCAAAGGCCCTGCTTGCTATTGAGGCTATTGGAGGAAAGTAAGACTGCAACGTCTTGTGAGGCATTTACAGAAGAGGTGATTGTTTCTGTACGTAGTGTTAACGGTTTTCTGCTACTATAAGCGTCCAGAAATCTGAGTGAGCCCTAAGGCTTGTTGCTGGGAGAGGGGCAGGGGCGGTGGGATTTTGTGGCACCCCGGCCTGTTTCCCTAGGTCCTCGTGTAACTTTGTGGATAAAGACCATGGAGCCATCCTGCCGGAGGTGGAGCTCCGTGTTTATAGAAGACGTGGTGGGTCCACGTGTGGGACATGGTCCCTGGACCTCAGGAAACAACAGAAGTAGGAAATAGTAAAAAAATAGTGGAGTTATTAAGAAGTAGCAGGGGATTGGAAGGAGGTGAGATAGAGAAGCAGAGAGGAACAAAGAGAGAGAGTTAAAGGAGGGGAGACAGAGAGAGAGAGAGAGAGAGAGAGCGAGAGATGGGGAGGGGGAGAGAGAGAGAGAGAGAGAGAGGGAGCTTTTCAACCAAGAAATGCCAAAGCAGAGGAGGGAAGAAATTTTAAACGGACCAATAAAAAGATGAACACCTCCAAGTTCATAACAGGGTGCCTGCAGGAGAAGCAGGTGCCGTCTGTCTAGAGGTGAAGGACGGAGGCTGACGGAGGTTTCCTGGAGCCAGGGCTGCCGCACCAGCCAGGCAGCCAGCCATGAGCACCGGAGTAGGGGCCACCGCACAGCATCCCCCTGCTCTGACCACCCGAGTGTAACACTGAAAGAAGCCCCTGCCAACCTCCACCTCCAAATATCACACAGAACGACGACTCAATGGGCCTCACAGCCCAGAACTACGCAGGGAGGGGCCTTCTGGGGGATGCAGTCCAGCTCACTCGGGCTGACACAACCCACGGCCTTTAACACCAATACTGAGATCAAGACGGCCCTGGAGAACACAGAAACACACCTGATCCACAGCCCCACTTCTGGGCCTCTCTCCAAAGGAATGGAAACCAGAATCCTAAAGAGAGAGAGCACTGCAGCATTATTCACAATAGTAATAATAATAATAATCAAAACGAGGGCTGGAGGAAACTTTTGGAGGCAATGGATAGGCTTTAGCATAGACTGTGGTGACGGTTTCATGGTGTATCCTTGTCTCCAAACCCATCGGGTTGTGTACATTAATTACGGACACAGCATTTTGTACGTCAAAGAA
>RJWK010003528.1:0-40892 GCA_004363435.1 Platanista minor
CCATACGTTTGTTCTCTACATCTGTGTCTCTATTTCTGCCTTGCAAACCGGTTCATCTGTACCATTTCTCTAGATTCCACATATATGCATTAATATATGATATTTGTTTTTCTCTTTCTGACTTACTTCACTCTGTATAACAGTCTCTAGGTCCATCCATGTCTCTACAAATGACCCAATTTCGTTCCTTTTTATGGCTGAGTAATATTCCATTGTATATATGTACCACATCTTCTTTATCCATTCGTCTGTCGATGGGCATTTTGGTTGCTTCCATGTCCTGGCTATTGTAACTAGTGCTGCAGTGAACATTGGTGTGCATATGTCTTTTTGAATTATGGTTTTCTCTGGGTATATGCCCAGTAGTGGGAGTGCTGGGTCATATGGTAGTTCTATTCTTAGTTTTTTAAGGAACCTCCATACTGTTCTCCATAGTGCCTGTATCAGTTTTCACGCTTATTTGTTTTTAATGCACTCTTTGTATTATTTCAAACCAAATAACTTCCATTCAGACTGTTCATCAGATTATCCAGGAAAACAATTATATTAAAAAAATTTAGGTCACTTATTTAAGAAATTAAGGGTTATCCTGTAATTGACACCTTGACATCCATATATCTATCTAGGTTTTAAGTCTGCATAATTACAAGTAACTACTGAACAGTAAGGATCAAGCAGATGTTCAATTTATAATGGAAGGAGACCCTATTTAATAAGATTTCAACCTCTCCTATTTAATCACAATCTTTTCAAATACTCTCAATTTGGCAAGGGAGAAAAATAATTGTGTGGCTTTATTCATAGCAGTAATTACTTTATACTTATCTTCTGTATTAAAACACACACACACACACACACACACACACACACACACACACACACACACACACAAAGGCACTTTCCTCCAAGGTATTATGTCACAAAGCTATTATCCCATTTCTCCTCTCAGTCAACATTCTATGTAGCTTCCATTTCCATATCCATACAAGGCACATAAATTTTACACTTTTGCAATGCTGAGTCTACATTTCTAACTTTAATACAGACTACCTATTAAAGCTTAACAACCAGTTCCTAATAAACATATTCTCTGTCCTCATTCCTTTATTCTCTCTGCAAAATTTTCTCTCTAATCTGACTTCTTCTATGATACCACACAGTCCTGATTTCCAATCTACTTTTTTAGGACATTTTTAAAAAGAATTTACTTTATAGTAGGTTTAGCTTAATAGCAAAATTGAGAGGAAATTACAGAGATATTGCATACCCACTGTGCCCCAGCATGCATAGTGTCCTTGGTAATCCACTTCCCCAACAAGAGTGGTACATTTGTTGCAACTGAAGAACCAAATCGAGACATCATTATCATCCAAATTTCACTGTTTATATTAGAGTTGACTCTTGGTATTGTACATTCTGTCAGTTTAGACAAATGTATAATGACATGTATCTGCCACTACAGCATCATACAGAGTAGTTTCCTTATCCAAAAAAATTCTCTGTGCTCAGTCTATTCATCTCTCCTTTCCCCCAACCACTGGCAATCACTGATCTCTTTGCTCTCTCCACAGTTGTGCATTTTCCACAATGTCACATAGTTGGAATGATACGGTATAATTCGAGATTGGCTTCTTCCACTTAACGATATGCACTTAAGATTCTTCCATGTCTCTTCATGGCTAGTAGATCATTTCTTTTTAGCGCTAAATAATATTCCACTGTCTGAATGTATCACCATTTATTTATCCATTCACCCACTAAAAGACATCCTGGCTGTTTCCAAGTTTTGATGATTATGAATAAAGCTGCTATAAACATCCACATGCAGGTTATTGTTTAGGCATAAGATTGCAGCTATTTCGGGTAAATACCAAGGAGTGTTGATTGCTGGATCGTATGCTAAGAGTATGTTTAGTTTTGTAAGAACAGTCTATCGTTCTGAATTCTGTTTCTCTATGTTCTTTCCCAGTTTTTTCCTTTATTTGCCTTCCATTTCTTTTGACTATGTAATATAATGATTTATAATTTATAATTTAATTTAATTTATGATTTAATTTTTCTCACCCATTCAAGCCAGTATTAAGATATGGGTAACAATTTTAAAAAGTCTTCCAAATAGTCTTTAGGCTAATCGCATGAGCATGAGACCTCTGAAACACTGTTTCCCAAGTTTATGAATTCTCTTTCAACATTCTGAGAAGAATGAGTCTCTTCCTTCTCCTCAGTGTCCTTAGGTGTCTTGCCATAGACGTCTGAGTTGTTCTCCCAAATACAAAAACATTTTCCTGCACTCTGCACTCTAAGCAAAAGTTGCCACATGTATGCTACTCTGTCTGATCTTAGTTTCTAATTATTTCTGATGATGCTAATGCCAAAGATCTACTTACGGATTGTGTTTCCTATAATTTCATATGACTAAATAACTTGCTGCCCCTAAGAACATAATAACACTGCCTAGGTGATAATATGAGCCCCAACATTTGCCAACTATGTGGTCTTCGGGAAAAAAAAAAATAACACCTACTTTTTTAAAAAAAAATTTTTTTAACATCGTTATTGGAGTATAATTGCTTTACAATGGTGTGTTAGTTTCTGCTTTATAACAAAGTGAATCAGTTAAACATATACATATGTCCCCATATCTCTTCCCTCTTGCATCTCCCTTCCTCCCACCCTCCTATCCCACCCCTCTAGGGTGGGATAGCTGAGCTGATCTTCCTGATGGCACCTACTTTGAAGGGTTTCTAGAAGAAGTAACTAAAGTAACTAAATTAATACTTTTCTACATTGCTCAAGACAATAGTTAGAACACATAAAAGACTAAATAAAGATTACCTACTATCATTTTGCCTTTTGTTAGTTATTATTCTTCCCTCTCTTAATAATATGAACATTTTTAATTTACTTTAGAGTTTGTAGCTGTTACAGGTTGAACAGTGCCCCTTTCATAAAAGATATGTTGAAATCCTATCTCTTGATATCTGTGAATGTGACCTTATTTGGAAAGAGGGTTTTGCAGATTTAATCAAGTTAAAATAAAGTCATTTTCTTGGGCCTTATTCCAATATTATTGTTGTCCTTCTTTGAAAATGGAAATTTGGACACATCATAGAGAGAATGTCACGTGAAGACACAGAGATACACTGACACAGAAGGAAGACAGCTGTGTGAAAACAGAGGCAGAGAGTGGAGTGATATTGCCATGACCAAGAAATGCCTAGTGCTACCAGAAGCTAAAAGAGGAAAGCAAACGTCCTTGCCAAGAGGTTTCAGAGGGAATATGACCCTGCCAATAATTTGATTTCAGATTTCTAGCCTCCAGAAGCCTGACTAAATTTCTGGTGTCTTAAGTCACCCAATTTGTGGAACTTTGTTATGGCTTCCCCAGGAAATTAATACAGTAACTTTGTCACGAAATAACACTCGTCATTCTCTGAACTTTACTCCTCTAAAGCATTTGTATCCAAAATTGTCTAATAGAGAAGAAAAAGACTATCTTCCTACTTATGAAACAAATCTTTCCTTTGACTTATTCTTTTATATTTTCACGGTGCCCAGACTTCTTTTGTAATTTGATAATGTGTTTTAGAGACAGAATGACACCCACAAGGAAGTCTACCTTAGTAGGCTGAGTATTTATCTTAGCAGTACCACTATCTCTGGAGCTGAATGATGCGTATAGATTCTCTCTGTCTTCATGACAAGATCCTTTACCACCATACATTTCTCGATGGAGTTAGAGATAATTAAGACTCAGTCTCATCACTTGTTCTGGTCTCATAACTGGGAGCTAAATGTTAGCTCCAACTTGTTCAACTGTTGCATTTCCCAGAATGCTCATTGGCCATTATTCAAACAGAATCTGATCCAGTCTACCCTGGAGTGCCAGAATTCTCACTGTTGTAACTTTCAGGGTCCCTATCTATCAAAATTTCTCACCAAGTTCCCTCTGCTGCAGCCTTATTAAAATTGTAACAAATAATAACTAAATCATAAGCCTGATTTGCCTGCTTCCATGTCTTTGCCCATTCTGTTCCATTTTTATCTATTACAAATATTCAAATTCTTGTCTATCTAGATATCCTACCTACTATCATATTTAACATTTTATATAACTCTAATTTCTACTTTTCATTATGACCTACAATCTGAAAACCTCTGCATTTAGACATGACCACCAAGTCTTCCCACTCACAATTAGATAAAGTATACCTGTCCCTCTCCCAGGGGGGTAGTTCATTTCCACCAACTGCAGTGTTTTCCCACTAGTGCTCTAAAGGGAGAGTGTTTGCTGTCTTACCTTTGCAGATAAAGGGTTTGGTTCCCTGAGGGTATAGCAGAGATGGTGGTGTAGAGTTTCAGCTGTGGCTTCCCTTTCCCTCCTCTAGTCAGCACAAGAAAAGCTTTCTCTGTTTCTCTCTGATCTTCCTTCCAAGTCCCTGACAAGAGAGTGCTACTCCCCTCTCTCTGGTCCAAAGTGGCTTTGCATTTTAATGCCAGCCAACCTTTAGCAGTTTAACATTTTTAAGCTATATCTTCTTATTGGCTTATGTGGTCTTGAGGGTTCAGCCCCAGGTAAGCAAGCCCTTGGTCTCTCTCCCAGGTTTCAGATTACTTGATTGTACTCTAATTTCAGTTCTCTGATATTTTCAGGAAAAATAGTTAATTTTCAGTTTGTTCAGCTTTTTCTTAATTGTCAGGGTGTCAACTGATAACTAAACTCCCTATTTCTTTGAGCTGAAGCCTAGATGTTGTCTGAATGGTTTTTAGAAAGCTGTTAAAAATTTGTTTCTTTAAAAATTCTTTTGTATACCCCATTCCATATGTAATTTTCAATAACATGGATATTTGCTCTTTTTCTTTTCCAGTGCCTATGACAGAGCATAACCAATAATCGTCCTTCTTACTTGTTTAAATGACATTTTAATGTCCCAAGGATACCCTGAGGCATTATCTTTTGGTGAAAACTAATATTCTCCATCCCCCACCCCCACCCCGAGAGCCTCAGCTAGGGTTTCTTAATTAGATCAACATCAATGAAGATTGGGGCAAGGTTGAATATTAGGGGAGGAATTTAGTTTCTTTATACTTTTAGGCCCTACATTACTGCATATTTGTATTTTCCTCTCTTGTAGATTTAACTCCTTTGAGGAAAGACATTTTCTCATTTTGAAATCCTTTACTGTACAGTATCTTCTGCAACTTAGGTACTAAATAGTTATTGAATTTATTTGGTTTGAGTACTTATGAATCTTTATCAAGACCAAAGGTCCTGATAACAACCACTAAAAAGAGTATTCATTATACTTCTTCTGTTTATCTTCTCTTTTTCTTAGTGTGAACACTTACCAGATGGATGGGTAAACATTTAATAAAACTCAAATAAATTATACATAGTATAATAGATGACATTGCAAGTATGAAAAAAAACCAATATCCAATAATATTTATGACATTAAAATGAGGTTATCACTACATAGACATCTAGCACAAAATAAGTAATAAGAAAATACATTTCTAATCTACCCTCATTTTTCTTAATATCTTCTCAAGAAATGATCAAATTTAGCTACACAAGGAAACTCAGAAAGAAAATTTTAGAACATGAGGCACTTTGGGTTCAAATAACCCTACTTGAAGCACAATAAAGAGTCATAGCTAAAAGGAAGCTTAAGGTCAGGTTGATAATTAGTGAGGGCAAAAAAAATTACTAATAAATAAGAGAAAGGACTAAAGGGACAGATGGATCAGTGATAGAAGCAAATTTCACCTAATCTCTCTGAGTTAGTTTTCATCCCTGTTTAAACAGTTGAAAGAATGTGACTATCATGTAACTTTTATAAAGTCTCCCAGTGTTCTATTTCCTTTCCTGCCTAAAAAGTAATAATGAAACAGATTTGAAAAAAAAAATCATAAAGTGATTTTATGGTTTGAGGAGCTCTGTGGTGATGGTGTCAATACAAACGGTAATGAAGGTGGGAGGGAGCAAAAGATGATTCCAGAAAAATCTGTATTCAGTTAAATAATGTGGATATTTTGTTCCAATTGTAAAAATGACCTTGCCCTATTAAGTTACCTTTCATGGCATTCTAAAATCAGACTTGTTTCCCCAATACTGCTTCCCAGTTGTTCTTAATACTTCCTTTCCTCCCAGGTAAATTCTTTACATGAGAATAATCAAGGCAGATAATTTGCCTACATGGAAGTAAAGAGATAAGTCTTCCTACTCTTTAAGAGTTTCCATCTATGTTTCTTGTTGACTTATCAATTTTTTTTTTCTGTTGGCTGTCCACGGATTGTATTTTTATATCTATTAGGAAAAAACGTCTTAGGCAATTTATAGCACCACATATGCTTTAGATCTCTATGGCTCCAAATTGTTTATGAAACATCAGTTTTCTTTCTTAGCAGGTAAGGAAAAGTGAGAAGCTTTCAAAACCCCTAGTTTAAAGAAAAAAATAAAGTTATTAGTAAAGAAATAACTCTTACATAGGAAAGAAAATGATGCCTACAATATGACTGAAAAACTTTTCAGTTGGAAACTTAGAGACACATCAAGGAAGATCTGGGGGAGAAGCATCAACTTAAATACAAAGAAAATCTTCCCACTGATGAAAACATGAAAAAGCACATCATCCAAGGAATACATAAAGATGAACCAATCAGATTTCAACATGAGAACCGAAAGAAAATTCTTTTTTTTCTTCCTAGACATTTTTTTTTCTAGACATACCCATGTTTCTCTTCTTGCTTCTGACTCTAAAGGTCCTATGCTGATGTTAGCCCTGACATTTTCATTTGATTCTTTAAGTCATCAAGCATTATGGTGCTTGGTCTTAGCTAAGGTATTTTCCTGAAACACTTGCAAATAACTTTTATGGTTCAAAATCTGTAAATACGTAGTAATTCATATTGGCATAGTCTTTGGTGAAATTTTGTACACTCTTTTGTGCTATAAAATTTTGTGCTGGGCTTCCCTGGTGGCACAGTGGTTGACAGTCCACCTGCCGATGCAGGGGACATGGGTTCATGTCCTGGTCCAGGAAGATCCCACATGCCGTGGAGAGGCTAGGCCCATGAGCCATGGCCTCCGAACTTGTGCGTCTGGAGCCTGTGCTCCACAATGGGAGAGGCCACAACAGTGAGAGGTCCGCATACCACACACACAAAAAAAATTGTGCTATAAAAACACATTTCACTGGATTAAAGAAAATGGTCACCTTATTAAATTCCATTGACCACATTTTCTTTATCCATTCATCTGTTGATGGGCATTTAGGTTGCTTCCATGACCTGCTATTGTAAATAGTGCTTCAATGAACATTGGGGTACATGTGCGTTTTTGAATTATGGTTTTCTCTGGGTATATGCCCAGTAGTGGGATTGCTAGATCATATGGTAATTCTATTTTTAGTATTTTAAGGAACCTCCATACTGTTCTCCATTGTGGCTGTATCAATTTACATTCCCACCAACAGTGCAAGAGGGTTCCCTTTTCTCCACACCCTCTCCAGCATTTGTTGTTTGTAGATTTTCTGATGATGCCCATTCTAACTGGTGTGAGGTGATACCTCACTGTAGTTTTGATTTGCATTTCTCTAATAGTTAGTGATGTTGAGCAGCTTTTCATCTGCTTCTTGACCATCTGTATGTCTTCTTTGGAGAAATATCTATTTAGGTCATCTGTACATTTGGGGATTGGGTTGTTCTTTTTTTTTAATATTGAGCTGCATGACCTGTTTATATATTTTGGAGATTAACCCTTTGTCCATTGATTTATTTGCAAATATTTTCTCCCATGCTGAGGGTTGTATTTTCATCTTGTTTATGGTTTCCTTTGCTGTGCAAAAGGTTTGAAGTTTCATTACATCCCCTTTGTTTATTTCTGTTTTTATTTCCATTACTCTTGGAGGTGGATCAAAAAAGATCTTTTGATCAGAGAGTGTTCTATGTTTTCCTCTAAGAGTTTTATAGTGTCTGGTCTTACATTTAGGTCTCAAATCCATTTTGAGTTTATTTTTGTGTATGGTGTTAGGGAGTGTTCTAATTTCATTCTTTTACATGCAGCTGTCCAGTTTTCCTAGCACCACTTATTGAAGAGCCTGTCTTTTCTCCATTGTATATCCTTGCCTCCTTTGTCATAGATTAGTTGATGATAGGTGCATGGGTTTATCTCTGGGCTTTCTACTTTGTTCCATTGATCTATGTTTCTGTTTTTGTGCCAGTACCATATTGTCTTGATTACTGTAGCTTTGTAGTATAGTTTGAAGTCAGGGAGTCTGATTCCTCCAGGTATGTTTTTTTCCCTCAAGAGTGCTTTGGCTATTTGGGGACTTTTGTGTCTCCATACAAATTTTAAGATTTTTTATTCTGGTTCTGTAAAAAATGCCTTTGGTAATTTGATAGGGATTGCACTGAATCTGTAGATTGCTTTGAGTAGTTTAGTCATTTTCACAATATTGATTCTTCCAATCCAAGAACATGGTATATCTCTCCATCTATGGGTATAATCTTTCATTTGTTTCATTAGTGTCCTATAGTTTTCTGCATACAGGTCTTTTCTCTCCCTAGGTAGGTTTATTCCTAGGTATTTTATTCTTTTTGTTGTAATGGTGAATGGGAGTGTTCCCTTAATTTCTCTTTCAGATTTTTCATCATTAGTGTATAGGAATGCAAAAGATTTCTGCATATTAATTTTATATCCTGCAACTTTACCAAATTCATTGATTAGCTCTAGTAGTTTTCTGGTGGCATCTTTAGGATTCTCTATGTATAGTATCATGTCATCTGCAAAGAGTGACAGTTTTACTTCTTCTTTTCCAATCTGTATTCCTTTTATTTCTTTTTCTTCTCTGATTACTGTGGCTAGGACTTCTGAAACTATGTTGAATAATAGTGGTGAGAGTGGGCATCCTTGTCTTGTTCCTGATCTTAGAGGAAATGCTTTCAGTTTTTCACCATTGAGAATGATGTTCGCTATGGGTTTGTCATATATGGCCTTTATTATGTTGAGGTAGGTTCCCTCTATGCCCACTTTCTGGAGAGTTTTTATCATAAATGGGTATTGAATTTTGTCAAAAGCTTTTTCTGCATCTGTTGAGATGATCATATGTTTTTTCTTCTTCAATTTGTTAATATGGTGTATCACATTGATCGATTTGCATACATTGAAGAATCCTTGCATCCATGCAATAAATCACACTTTATCGTGGTGTATGATCCTATTAATGTGTTGTTGGATTCTGTTTGCTAGTATTTTGTTGAGGATTTTTGCATCTATATTCATCAGTAATATTGGTCTGTAATTTTCTTCTTTTGTAGTGTCTTTGTCTGGTTTTTGGTATCAGGGTGAAGGTGGCCTCATAGAATGAGTTTGGAAGTGTTCCTTCCTCTGCAATTTTTTTGGAGGAGTTTGAGAAGGATGGGTGTTAGGTCTCCTCTAAATGTTTGATAGACTTCACCTGTGAAGCCATCTGATCCTGGACTTTTGTCTGTTGGAAGAATTTCAATCACAGATTCAATTTCATTACTTTTGATTGGTCTATTCATATTTTCTATTTCTTCCTGGTTCAGTCTTGGAAGGTTATACCTTTCTAAGCATTTGTCCATTTCTTCCAGGTTGTCCATTTTATTGGCATAGAGTTGCATGTAGTAGTCTCTTGGGATGCTTTGAATTTCTGTGGTGGCTGTTGTAACTTCTCCTTTTTCATTTCTAATTTTATCGATTTGACTCCTGTCCTTTTCTTGATGAGTCTGGCTATTGCTTTATCAATTTTGTTTATCTTCTCAAAGAACCAACTCTTCATTTTATTGATCTTTGCTGTTTTCTTTGTTTCTATTTCATTTATTTCTGCTCTGATCTTTATGATTTCTTTCCTTCTGCTAACTTTGGGTTTTGCTTGTTCTTCTTTCTCTAGCTCCTTTAGGTGTAAGGTTAGACTGTTTATTTGAGATTTTTCTTGTTTCTTGAGGCAGGCTTGTATAGCGCTATACTTCCCTCTTAGAACGGCTTTTGCTGCATCACCTAGGTTTTGGATCGTCGTGTTTTCATTGTCTTTTGTCTCTAGGTATTTTTTGATTTCCTCTTTGATTTCTTCAGTGATCTCTTGGTTATTTAGTAACGTGTTGTTTAGCCTCCACGTGTTTGTGTTTTTTACTCTTTTTCCCTGTAATTCATTTCTAATCTCATAACATTGTGGTCAGAAAAGATGCTTGATATTATTTCAATTTTCTTAAATCTACTGAGGCTTGATTTGTGACCAAGGATGTGATCTATCCTAGAGAATGTTCCATGCACACTTGAGAAGAAAGGGTAATCTGCTGTTTTTGGATGTAATGTCCTATAAATATCAATTAAATCTATCTGGTCTATTGTGTCATTTAAATCTTCTGTTTCTTTATTTATTTTAATTTTGGATGATCTGTCCATTGGTGTAAGTGAGGTGTTAAAGTCCCAAACTATTATTGTGTTGCTGTCGATTTCCTTTTTTATAGTTGTTAGCAGTTGTGTTATGTATAGAGGCGCTCCTATGTTGGGTGCATATATATTTATAATTGTTATATCTTCTTCTTGGATTGATCCCCTGATCATTATGTAGTGTCCTTCCTTGTGTCTTGTAACATTCTTTATTTTAAAGTCTACTTTTTCTGATATGAATATTGCTACTCCAGCTTTCTTTTGATTTTAATTTGTCTGGAATATCTTTTTCCATCCCCTCACTTTGAGTCTGTATGTGTACCTAGGTCTGAAGTGGGTCTCTTGTAGACAGCATATATATCGGTCTTGTTTTTGTATCCATTCAGCAAGACTGTGTCTTTTGGTTGGAGCATTTAATCCATTCACGTTTAAGGTAATTATCAATATGTATGTTCCTATGACCATTTTCTTAATTGTTTTGGGTTTGTTTTTGTAGGTCCTTTTCTTCTCTTGTGTTTCCCACTTAGAGAAGTTCCTTTAGCATTTGTTGTAGAGCTGGTTTAGTGGTGCTGAATTCTCTTAGCTTTTGCTTGTCTGTAAAGCTTTTGATTTCCCCATCGAATCTGAATGAGATCCTTGCTGCGTAGAGTAATCTTGGTTGTAGGTTCTTCCCTTTCATCACTCTAAGTATATCAGGCCACTCCCTTCTGGCTTGTAGAGTTTCTGCTGAGAAATCAGCTGTTAACCTTATGGGAGTTCCCTTGTATGCTATTTGTCGTTTTTCCCTTGCGGCTTTCAATAATTCTTTCTTTGTCTCTAATTTTTGCCAGTTTGATTACTATGTGTCTTGCCATGTTTCTCCTTAGGTTTATCCTGTATGGGACTTGCTGCATTTCCTGGACCTCGGTGGCTATTTCCTTTCCCATGTTAGGGAAGTTTTCAACTCTAATCTCTTCAAATATTTTCTTGGGTCCTTTCTCTCTCTCTTCTCTTTCTGGGACCCCTATAATGTGAATGTTTTTGTGTTTAATGTTGTCCCACAGGTCTCTTAGGCTGTTTTCATTTCTTTTCAATCTTTTTTGTTTATTCTGTTCTGCAGCTGTGAAATCCACCATTCTGTCTTCCAGGTCACTTATCCATTCTTCTGCCTCAGTTATTCTGCTATTGATTTCTTCTAGTGTAGTTTTCATTTCAGTTATTGTATTGTTCATCTCTGTTTGTTCTTTAGTTCTTCTATGTCTTTGTTAAACATTTCTTGCATTGTCTCGATCTTTGCCTCCAGTATTTTTCCGAGGTCCTGGATCATCTTCACTATCATTATTCTGAATTTTTTTCTGGAAGGTTGCCTATCTCCACTTCATTTAATTGTTTTTCTGGGGTTTAATCTTGTTCCTTCATCTGGTACATAGCCCTCTGCCTTTTCATCTTGTCTATCTTTCTGTGAATGTGGTTTTTTTTCCACAGGCTGCAGGATTGTAGTTCTTCTTGCTTCTGCTGTCTTCCCTCTGGTGGATGAGGCTATCTAAGAGGCTTGTGGAAGTTTCCTGATGGGAGGGACTGGTGGTGGGTAGAGCTGACTCTTGCTCTCCTTGGCAGAGCTCAGTAAAACATTAATCCACTTGACTGCTGATGCGTTGGGCTGGGTTCCTTCCCTTTGGTTGTGTGGCCTGAGGAAACCCAACACTGGAGCCTACCTGGGCTCTTTGGCAGACTCTAGGAAGGTTCACACCAAGGAGTACTTCCCAGAACTTCTACTGCCAGTGTCTTTGTTCCCATGGTGAGCCACAGCCACCCCCCACTTCTGCAGCAGACCCTCCAACACTAGCAGGTAGGTCTGGTTCAGTCTCGTCTGGGGTTACTTCTCCTTCCCCTGGGTCCTGATGCGCACACTACTTTGTGTGTGCCCTCCAGGAGTGGAGTCTCTGTTTTCCCCAGTCCTGTAGAGGTCCTGCAATCAAATCCCACTAACCTTCAATGTCTGATTCTCTAGGAATTCCTCCTCCCGTTGCTGGACCCCCAGGTTGGGAAGACTGACGTGGAGCTCTGAATCTTCATTCCAGTGGGTGGACCTCTGTGGTATAAGTGTTCTCCAGTCTGTGAGTCACCCACCCTGCAGTTATGGGATTTGAGTTTACTGTGATTGTGCCCCTCCTACCTTTTCATTGTGGCTTCTCCTTTGTCTTTGGATGTGGGGTATCTTTTTTGGTGAGTTCCAGCGTCTTCCTGTCAATGATTGTCCAGAGCTAGTTGTGATTCTGGTGTTCTCACAAGAGGGAGTGAGAGCATGTCCCCCTACTCCACCATCTTGGTCACAAGCTCAGCACTGACCTTTCATCTTGTTGAAACCTTTCAGTTTAGCCTCCTCAAGCTTATCTATGTATATTTAATTATCATTGTACCTCTTCTATTTATTTTTTTTGTTTACATTTTTTTTAACATCTTTATTGGAGTATAATTGCTTTACAATGGTGTGTTAGTTTCTGCTTTATAACAAAGTGAATCAGCTATCCATATACATATATCCCCATATCTCTTCCCTCTTGCATCTCCCTCTCTCCCACCCTCCCTATCCCACCCCTCTAGGCGGTCACAAAGCAGGGAGCTGATCTCCCTGTGCTTTGCAGCTAATTTGCACCTTTAAAAGGCTGGTCCTCTTCCTATAATGCTCTTTTCAATCTCTCAACATGTACCAAAGCATTTTTTTCTTTTTTTTTCCTTCAATCCATACTGATTATCCCATTTCCTGAGCTCCTATATTAAATAATGTTGGCATGACAAAATTTTGCTCTTCAAATCATTTTACAAAGTAATGGTATAAAGACTGGTATTTTGTTTTTATTACACAGGTGAGGAAAATAGCCATGAGAATTAATAAATGCCATTTCTTCAGCAAATATTCATCCAATTCAAATTTACAATATTTTGTTGATGAATCTCTTCATGACAAGTATATTATGTCTTTTATTCTAATTTTTCACTTGCATTCATATTATGTTCCCATTAGAGACCTATCAATACTGAAAACTAAAAATAGGACTTGTATTTGCTTTCCACACCTGCATATGTCAATAAACATTCTCTGATGGGCTGAAGAGTAATTTTAATATAATCTGGTACATAAAATTGAGAATCATTAAGTGTTGTGAATATTTTCCCCCAAATTTGGGCAAAAACAGTTTTATTGTACTTATTTATTGAATACATATTTAATGCTTTTCATAGTCCAGGCAATGGTTTGGGTACAGATCATATAAGTATGAATAAGATATGACTCCTGCTTTCAAGGATTTATCAATCTAGTAAGAGAAAGGGCATGAATAAAAATATTTATGATGTAAAGTAATTGCCAATCAGAGCTTCTAAGATGCTATGGTAGACAGTGGAGGAGAAGATGACTGTTTCTGATGGGGTCACAGCCTCTTCACATGGAAAGACCCAAAGACAATCCTTCCTGTGTAAATAAATCAGAACCTCAGATTTCTTAAATTTCGTGTGAAACTGAAAATCTGGATTTATCTTTTTCACTCCCTGATGTTCTTTTACCACACCTAACAGGTTACCTTGAACATGTTAGACTTACAGTAAATACTTTGTGAATACAGACTTATATAATAACTTATCCACAATAACAAAATATAAAAAGCTCTAAAAATCCAATATTTAAAAATATTTGGTTAATTTGCAGATAGAACATGAACGACCATAACTTGCTTTATAATTGTTATTTATTTAAAGTGCTATTGGTTTACCTTCAGCCACAGAAATAGTAATGTTTTTGATTATGGGGTACTACCTCAGAACCTATTTGGAAAGTTAAATAATATTTGGTATGGGTACTGCAATATCTTTTTTTGGTACTATATATATATAAATTTTGTACTAAATATAAATAATTTAATAAATAAAATAAATAAAATTATAAATAATATAAATAAATATAAGTACATTCTATTTTTATATTATATTTATATAATAGTTATATATATATATATATATATATATATATATATATATATATACATATAAATAAAATATATAAATTGCACTTCGAAATCCATGTGGCCTAAAGGGACTTAGAAGATAAAAATTTGTGTTCTTGTCCATGAATGAGTGGTGAATTGCAATCTGCTCAAACAGACTTTCTTTGAATTTTCTCAAAGCATGGCAACTCTCACCGCATCATTTTCCTGCTAGTTCACAGCTGTGAGTTTCAAATCCAGGATCAGTTACAAGATGGACCCAGAGAGCACAGAACATTCTGAGCAAAAGGGCTGTTGAAGAAGGCAGAGCTGAAGGTATTTTAAAAGTTGACTTGTAAGCCAACTGTGGGCCACTTTAGCAGTACACAAGCTGAAGTTGATGATGCTCTGTTTATTTGAGAAATAGACACACTCCGAGGAAAGCATGTTACTTCAGGTCAGTGAACTTCAGTATGAAGCTCCGATGTGAGTGAAAATGTGAGCTTATACAGATAGTCACTGTTTTTCCTGACCATCTTTCTTGTCAGGAAAATCACATTGTCCCTGTATTTATTCTAGGTAAGAAAATGCGTCAACTTTTCATTTTAGAATTTGTACTTTTTTTGTGTGTGTGGTACGCGGGCCTCTCACTGTTGAGGCCTCTCCCGTTGCGGAGCACAGGCTCCGGACGTGCAGGCTCAGCGGCCATGGCTCATGGGCCCAGCTGCTCCGCGGCATGTGGGATCTTCCCAGACCAGGGCATGAACCCGTGTCTGCTGCATCAGCAGGCAGACTCTCAACCACTGCACCGCCAGGGAAGTCCATGTACATTTTATTTTAATATTTTATCTAAATAAAGTATTTTAGATTTTAGAAAATTGGTCAAACTACTATTCTATTAGTAAACATTAATTAATATCAAAGTATTTCTTTCATAAACTATATCCTTTGGATTAGATTCATAATATACTTAATCTGAAATAGTATTCATCTAGAAACATTAGTATTTCCTTTGCAGTTCGCATCAGTGACGAATTTTAGGAAACTATTGCTATTTGACCTTGTCTATTCCCCTTATGTAATGGAATTTGAAGATTTCATTTTCTTCTAGCAAGTTACAACTACAACTTATCTTCAGAAAAAGAGAAGAAACAGAGCTTACTCCTTGCGTCCTTAAAAAAATTAATCTTGAGAATTCAATTTATTTTACCTCTTAATGTCTTAAGTTTCAATCATCTCATTTTTACAGGACAATAGCAGCAGTTTTTCCTAAATTGCTAAATTCTGTCTAGTTCTAGTTCATTATCTAGTTCATTATCTATCTAGTTCATTTTTGAGCTTTTCCTGAGCATTCTATGATTACCAAATTGTAAAAAAATAAAGAGATTTTTACTTCTTGGCTGGATGAAAACAGTAAGTCATCACAATCTGACTCCTTGTCAACCTTTAGCAAAGAAGTCCAAAGAGCACTTGTCTCTAGTGATCTAAACTGACACTTGCCAAAGATTTCCAGGGTCAACTAAAACAACACCTCATCCCCCTTCCATACTCCATCGTACCTAAGCCTGAAATTTTACTTCAACTCAATCAAAATGACTCCAACCAAATACTTGAAAACAAAACAAAACAAAACAAAACAAAAACCTGCCAGAATTGTTTTTTTTTAATTTACATTTTTATTGAGGTAACATATTCTATAACCTTATATGTTTCATGTGTACAGCATTATATTTCTACTTCTGTATTCCCTGTACCATGCTCAAAATCACCAAATACTTAGTTTCCACCCCCCATAATACAGTTGATCCCCTTTACCTATTTTGCCCTCCCTAATACTGCCTCTTCCCCTCTGGTACCCACTACTCTGTTCTCTGTATCTTTGTGCTTGTTTTTGCTTAGTTTGTTCATTGATTTTGTTTTTTATATTCCACATGTGAGTGAAATCATACAGTATTTGTCTTTCTCTGTCTGACTTATTTCACTTAGCATAATACCCTCATGATTCATCCATGTTGTCACAAATCTGCCAGAGTTTTGTTGTTGTTGTTCTTTGTTTGCTCTTTTTAGAGGGAGGGGAGGATTGTTTGTTTCTTTAGGGATTTTTTTTTGTAAGCGACAATATTGCCAAATATAAATTAGAAAGTAGAATTTAAAAGTCCATTGAAAGTTCTATATATGAAAGCATATTAAAGAACTGAAATCAAATATTATTGACCAGTAATTTGTCACTCTTTTAATGCTACTGTAAATAAAGCTAACGCAACTTAGGATGTGATAGAGGAAATCTAAAGTGCAAGCCAAGTTGATTGTACATGCTCGTGTAACATTATGTTCCATGTGATGTCTTAAGAAAGCATACTGCAATCCCCCTTAATATCATGTATCATTATGTAATATCAGGTAACTATGTATGAACTTATTTGATGATAGTTGTCTATCTACCAACCAGACTGTAAGCTTCATAAGAGAAAAAACTACATTTGAATCTTTATCATTTTATCAGCACAATTCTTGATAACCCAGAGCATACAGACAATAAATATTTCTTCAGGGAATAAAAGAGTCCTAGGGAATTTAATCAGATTGTTAAAGGATCTATACATTTTGCCATATCAGAAAACCTAGAGACAGTGAGTCAGTTATTTAGGAAAGAGTAAGGAAAAGGTGAGAAAGAATCCATAGCAGTTTGCAAATGTTTGAAGCTATTTCACATAAAAGATTAAATGGACCTATTTTAATTCTTCCAGGTGGGCAGAACTGTGATAATAGACTAGAAATTTCAGAAAAATACACTTCAGGTAAACAAGAAAAAAGCCTTCTCTAAAAAGTATCAATAGAACGTTTATAATATAATATGTTCACCAAGTGATGCACAGCAAGCTCCTTAATAGAGACTGAAGCAGAGAAAGAATAGTCACAGTTCAGGCTGGCTGAAGAAATTTTCCAGGATTGGTTGCTAATTTAAATTAAATCATCTAAAATCATTTATAGCATTAAGATTTTATGATTACTTGATGCCATTGTCTAATGCCAAACAAGAAATAATTGACGTATTCAATGAACTGAATATTTTGTAGACTGTATTCTAAATTTAAAATATTTTGTAATGTATTTAACATAATAGTCTAGAGTTAAAAAGAAAATAGTGAAAAATCGATTAGTAAATCCAACTGTAATTATATGTTTAGTTAAAATTAGAAGTCTCACCTTGATAGTGTTCAAATCCAGTAGTGAATTGCAAATCTCTCAGTCTCCAGTCAGTTGTCTCTCTTGTGTTTCAGACAAGGGTCCTGAATTCAGTCAACAATTTCTCCTGCAATGATGTCCTGCCTAATGCATTTGCTAATTGGTTCTTTTCACCTTTTTCTTCTTTTAATCTGGGAACATTCACATACCCTGTCATGGCCCCTTACATTTGGTTAAGAATACCTGACAACAACTCTTGTGTAGGCAACTGTACGGAAGAAGCTGTTATAGTCTCTTGTCATCATTTTTCTCTGTCCTTCTGGAGCTCATATTTCCAAGATATATTTTCCACTGCCTCTGCCATTCACACTTACCATCTGACAGAGATTTCTTTCAAATCAACAACCTAATTTCAGAGGAATGATGATAGATTATGCCTTGCATATTTCCAGATCAACTGAATTTTCTTCAGCGAAATGCATACAGAAGTTTTGGTAGTGGTGGTAGTAATTGTGGGAAGGTGGTAGATTACATTGCTGTTGGCCAAGTAGCCTGGTGCCCTTCCCTCCGTGAACATGTAGGAAACATACAGCAGTGCCCCCTTATCCATGGTTTTGCTTTTCTAGGTTTCAGTTACCCACAGTCAATTGCAGTCTGAAAATATAAAATGGAAAATTCCAGAAATAAACAATTTGTAAGTTTTAAGTTGCACATTGTTCTGAGTCATGTGATAAAATCTGTGCTGTCTGCTCAGTCCTGCCCAGGATGTGAATCATCCCTTTGTCCAGGTATCTCATCCACTAGTCACTTAGTAGCCACACTCAGTTATAAGATTGACTGTCATGGTACTGCAGTGCTTGTGTTCAAGTAACCCTTATTTTACTTAATAATGGCCCCAAGCTTGCTGGAAATTCAGATATTCTCTTACTGTGCCTAATTTATAAACTAAACTTTATTATAAGTATGTATGTATATATAAGGTTCAGTACAATCTAGGGTTTCAGGCATCCACCCAGGGTTTGGAACTTATCCCCATGAATAAGGGAGGACTACAGTATATCCTTATACCACTGAACTCAAGCATTGTCATGTGACTTATCATATGTGAGCAGAAGTGGCCCTTGTCAGTCTGAGCAGACATTTTATGAGCCAGCACGTGGTTCCAATGTCCCTCTGCCACAGACTTACAGTGCTCTATCCAGAGGCTACCCTGTCAGCCTCGGACCTAAAGTGAAGACACCATGCATTGACTACACAGACAGTAGTCAATCTGAGACTGGCATTTAGGAAAATTTGTCCTTTGTTGTTATGAGCCATTGAGATTCAGGGGTTGTTTGTTACCACAGCATATCCTAATCTATCTTGATTGTTGCAGGCATGTAAAGCTTGAAAGTTTTTTATCCCAGAAGTATGGCAACAGTTATAAACAAATTGTGTCTGGCATTGAGAACAATGTGGAGAAGCAAAGTGGGCAGAAAGAAAGTCTATTGGACAATCTGAAAGGGACTCCCCAGGGTGAGTCCACAGGAATTCAGCTTCAGTTGTGTCATAAGTAATTTGCAAGAAGTTTGATGTAAAATGTGTAATCAGCTCAAATCGAAAACAGCAACTTTATTTGCCAATTTATGTGGTTTAACCACAGAATAAATTTGGGGTTGAATGGGAGAACATGTTGCTGTAGATAACGATGTTAGGATGAGGATTTTTGGCTTCAGGAACAGAGAGGAAGTGACAGCTTTTAAGTACAGGAACAGGAAGAAATAACAGAATCTTGAAATGTGTTGGATGAACAGCCTGGATGTGGGAGCAAAAAAAAAAGAGTAAGGTTGGTTAGTGATGCCAAGGTAAAGTGACTGAGAAGTGAACATGCCACCACAAATGGTGAGAGAGAAAAAAAAAAGAACACAGATAAGACAGATGAACACAAGAAGGAGTTAAGATGACAGATAACTTTTGCTTGTGTGCAAGCACTTGGCATAAAGAGTTTGTCCTCGTAATTAATATGCAATCTGTGGTGCTCCTTTTCTCCTCTGCATATAGAAAAGAGGGAAAGGTCACTACTTGGTATCACTTTGAAATTATTATTTATTTAGTTGCATAGTCAAATTAGCATAGCATTTGAAAGAATTCCAAGTATATATAGAGAAATTCATTTATGGAACAGTGGAAATATTAAAGAAACATTGCTCAAATATTAAGAAAATATCACTCTTCATTATTTCTAGGGGAATCACTTCTAAAACAGTAGTAGGAATAAGGTAAATTGAAGGTTTTTAAACTATTAATCTGAATTTATCAGGATAGTTCCTAATGTAAATACAATAATCTATATTTTTATTTGAAATTAAACATACATATTGCCTCAACCTAGAGAATAATAGCCAGAGGAGTAAAATAATAGCTGGGGAGGAGGAAGAAGAGAAAAACTAGACTTTTTAATAACTATGTCAAAGCAATAACATGTCAATAATGAAAGTTAGATCTATGACTATCAAGGATTGCAAATCTTTTTTAGGAGAAGCATCATTTTCAGAATTTTTTAGAAACTTACTAGTCATATATGACATGGACAAAGAGCTGGAGACAGAGATGATCTCCCACTTTCTTGCTGCATCATCTTCCTCTTCATTATTTGGAAAGCTGAAGGAGATAACAGAGTGTGTATAGATGATGAGAGAGTCTGATGGAATGAGACAGCATCTACTTGGTCATCTGTAGTGGATTTGAGATGCTAAAGAAAACTGATATGAATAGCAATCCTATTTAGGGACATCCCATTTAATCATTTATTCATCCATTCCACAACTCTATAATCAAACAAGTACTACCTACAGGGCATCGGTCAAGGTATTGGGAACAAAGAAGTACACAAAATAAACAAAATTCCTTTCTCTATGGGAGCTTACAATCCAGATCAGGAAGAAAAGTGACAGAAAAAATATGTAAAATATAGTTTAGGCCAGTTGTTTTTGAATAATATAGAGGAAAAAACAAAGTGGGGAAAAGATAGGAAGTGTGTGGCAAGTGGGGCCATTTTTTTTTTTTTTTTTTTTTTTTTTTTTTGTGGTACGTGGGCCTCTCACTGTTGTGGCCTCTCCCGTTGTGGAGCACAGGCTCCGGACGCGCAGGCTCAGCGGCCATGGCTCACGGGCCCAGCCGCTCTGCTACATGTGGGATCTTCCCGGACAGGGGCACGAACCCGTGTCCCCTGCATCGGCAGGTGGACTCTCAACCACTGAGCCATCAGGGAAGCCCCAGATAGCAGTTGCTTTTAAACGTCATCTTCACTAGCTATTGCCTTGAAATTGTGATATTTAACAGCCCTCTCAGTAGATCTTTTTATTTAATCCTTTAATAAAGAAACACATATAGCATTTAATTACAAAATTGTTTCTAATTAATATTTTGATGACTAAATTTCAACATAACTCATGTTGTAATCTACTGTATTTTAATACAATATATTTTGTGCATTTAATTTTTCATTCTAAGTAGGACAACATAGGCTTCAAGAGATTATCAAGAGGCCCAAAACATTTTAAAAATGTCCATTGCCTTTTCATACACATTTTTGAGACTAAATAGCAAATCATCAAAATTGTCTCATATTAGAAAATTCCCTTTTCTCTGAGAACTATAGTGGCACAAGGAAAAAGCAGTCTCTATCTTAACTTCTGTGACTTGTTTATCATTCATACTTGTTGTCCAACTTATTTAATTCAGTTACATAGAATGTGAGTGTGAAAAGAAAGAGATTTGGGGCTTGGAAATTTGGACACTCATATGATTATTAAAATATATTGTCAAATTAATTTGTGTGAGAAAACATGAAAGTTGGAAGAAAAACTGTAAACATCAATCTGGGAGTTAATGTACTCAAATTATTTCACATACATCCTCAGGTTCTAATACAAGTTTAAAGGAATGAACTTGGAAATTTCATAGATTGCATTAAGGGTTTATTTTATTCAAGAAGCACAAGGGACCCCAATTCTCAGATTGCTAAATTAGCTCATATATGGCTTCCCATATTTATTAATACAGTATTATTAGTGTATGCTATGTTCTGGACTGTCTTTTAGATGCTGGGTATAATGAGATGAAAATATAAAATAATGTTATGGAAGTTACAGTGTAGAGATAGAGATTCATAGACTAAACAAGTAAAATATCACAAATGTTAACATACTTTTATATAATATAAGCAAAAGTAAAGCTAGCTAAGAGAAGAAAGTGGAGGGGAAGCATTTTAAGTAGCTTGTCCAGGAATGGCATCTTTGCTGATGCTAGCACCCAGACTTCAAATTTCTGACCTGATTTATTTGGGGAAGAGAAATTATTTCTGGCAGAGCACAGAGCGAGTGAACCATTGCTACCTGGGTGTATTTGAGGATGAGCAAGGAGGCCATTGGCTCTGGAGTATATTGGTTGTTGGAAGGTTTGGGAGGTACTGAGAGGCTGGCTGGAAGGAGCAGCTCATGTGGAGCCAGGTAACGGCTTTTGACGTATTGTAAATTGACAGAAAACCATTGGAGTGTTTTAAGTACAGCAGTGTTATGATTTGATGACTCCAATAACATAAAAAATCACACAATACTAAAATAAAATTAATACAGCCAAAACAGATGAATGAAAACAGTATGGCTCTACATAAAGATATTTTAAATAAATTTATGATAGTGTTTTAATTTAAAATATAATATTTAAGAGGGGATTTATGCTTCCTTGTTTTAACTGACATTTCTTTGTTCGACTCAATCAACTAAACTGAGGAGATTAATGCTAAAATTACTCATAGTCTATGAAAGAAAATTTATATCATATTAATAACAAAAATAATAGAGAACTCTTTTGAGATCTTTCTATGTATCAGGAATTTTGCTCTGCATTTTACATGTATATTCTAATTTAATCTTTATAAGAGTCTTACAAAAAATATAATGTATCAGTTATGTTTAGGCTGTAGACCCTAAAGGCCAAGCTCTTCATCATTATTATCCATTTAGGCAAACCTGACCTTGAATAGTTGATTTCCACATTATAAATTCTCATAGCAGTTCATTTGGAACTTTACAATCCATGGATGTCAATACAGAATGGCTAAAAAAATGTCCTCCCTACTTCCTAAAAGGTTAGAATGACTATATAGCAGAAATGAATATCCTCAATATTTGTATGTTCAATAAATCCATAGATCATCCCTATACAAATAAATACATGTTATGAGTAACAAAATCTTTATACTAACTCATGGCCCCATGATCAAAGTTCAACTTCTGAAAACTGAGATCAGTGTACCAATTCAATGCAATGCAATATATGTTTCTAAAGTAGGCTTGAAAAATATTGTGAATTACCTGACTGTTGATTTGAGAAAATGTGCTAATCAAGAATGTATATACTTAACAAAACTGTGAACATAAAATGAAAATGATGTTCTGATTGTAAAGAGAATTATTAATCTGATTTTCAAACTGGTGTACAGATTTCCTGCAGTTTCATAAAGACCGTTTAGAAGACAAATATGGTTCAATCTTTTAAATTCAACTCCAGCTGACCCTTCCCATTTATTCATTCACATATCTATATGAATATGGATATATTCATATATAAATTATACATATAAGTATATATAAAATACATATTAATATAGTCACATATGTATTATTTATACTTGTTTTATAATTATTTGTTTACTTCCCTTAAATTATATATACTGGATTGACATTTGTATGAATAACTCATTTATTTCAAAATATAACGAATAATATAATGGTGAAAATTTTTGAATTTCATTATTGAAAATTTTGAATTTTGAATTTTGAATTTCAAAAATTTTGAATTTCAAATAGTTTTCAATTTAGATTAAAGTTTTGAATAATATAATGGTGAAAATTTTGAATAATATAATGGTGAAATAATAGTATAATGGTGAAATTTTGGTGAATATAATGGTGAATTTTGGTGAATATAATGGTGAATTTGGTGAATATAATGGTGAATTTGGTGAATATAATGGTGAATTTTGGTGAATATAATGGTGAATTTGGTGAATATAATGGTGAAATTTTGGTGAATATAATGGTGAAATTTTGAATAATATAATGGTGAAATAATAATATAATGGTGAAAATTTTTGAATTTCATTATTGAAAATTTTGAATTTTGAATTTTGAATTTCAAAAATTTTGAATTTCAAATAGTTTTCAATTTAGATTAAAGTTTTGAATTGGAATTTTTCATATTTTTAAATGTATTTATTTACTCTAAGGATTTTTTTTTTGCAATAAAGTTCATGACATAGCTTTTGTTTGCCTTGATATGTGTATAAATTTGTTTCCAATCCAAATGATTAAATATGTTTCTTTTTGAAAGCCTTGAACTCTTATTTTTCTGTTTATTTTTAGGTGTTGCAAATGAAGAAAAAAGATATCGAGTCATGTTATCTGTTCTGGAGAACTATATGGAATAATCTATATAAATAGAATGTGAGATTATTGAAAAGTATGCAAACCCTGAAGTAACATCCAAGTTCGTGATTATTTTTAAATGTGCTAACGGTAGTTAGTCACACCAAAGGATTCCTCTGAAAATAAACATTTTCAAGAAGGTATGCTTTAGATTTCTATTTAAGTTAGTACAATATTAAACAAAGCAATTTTTTCCAACATTAAATAAAGGATGCAAAAAGTAGCTTTAGTAGTGAAAAAGCAGATTTGAAAAATATATTCAATGTATTCTTTTTCATATTCAAATATGTATACTACACATTTGTGGCCAAAATGAAATCATATGACAATCATTTCTTCATATAAATAAAAATTTGAGATACACAATTTTACATGATTTCTAATGACACACAAATGATGCACACAGAACTCTATCACTGCTATTCATGTTAATAGCTTAGTGGAAATGCTTTGGAATTTTTATTTTCACAGAAAACAAGAATATTTGTTAACTTTGTTTAATAGTCTCATGAAGTAAAGATGGAGCTAGTTGAGAACACTGGAAAAGGATAAAAGTTTGTCGTTTATCAGTGGCTATATAAACAGGTCTGATTTTTTTTTTTTTTCTTTTGAGGTACGCGGGCCTCTCACTGTTGTGGCCTCTCCCATTGCGGAGCACAGGCTCCGGACATGCAGGCTCAGCAGCCATGGCTCACGGACCTAGCCGCTCCGCGGCATGTGGGATCTTCCCGGACCGGGGCACGAACCTGCGTCTCCTGAATCGTCAGGCGGACTCTCAACCACTGTGCCACCAGGGAAGCCCAAGTCTGATTAAAAAAAAAAAAATCAGTCATATAGGTTTTATGTCCTAGAACAGAAAGACTACAATATTTATGCACTTTAAGTTACACCTACCATATTAATACCCAATAATTTAGCAGAGCAAACAAGTAATTTCTATGGTTCCCTGTAGTTTCCACTTTAAATGTAGAGAAATAAAACTAGTAACCCCAGCTATTATTCAATACCAATTTCAAGGGGAACTGTATAATTATTCACATTCATGTGCACACACACACACACGAAATAAATGTCAATAAATTAATCTGTTGAATATTTAATTAGTATTTAAATCTTTATTATAATAATGGCTTATTTTATAATTGCACTTTAACATTTCTCACCCAATATTTATGTTTGAATTTGTGACACCTAAATAGACAGCTAACAGAAGTTAATCTGAGTTTGTCAAGACTAGAAAATTAAGAAATCAATTTCTCTCTCTCTCTCTTTCTCTGATCTCCATCATTTTGTTAAATCTATTTCTATTAAAGTTTACTGGGAATCGGTTTCAAAGATTCCAGAAGTAATAATAGGTCACAAAATTGTTCCATATAGTATTATGGTCCTCATGCTTTATGCTGTCTGTAGGCAATCAGTGATATTAGTATTCAGAAGATGCATGTCACAATTATTAGAAGCATGTTAACTTAGTCCAACACCCTTTCTTGAGAAGATTAAATTTTCTAAACACCATGGTAAATAAGGCTCTATAGAGATAAATAAGGCACAGTCCTTTCTGTTAAGGAACTCATAGCTAATACTAAGAATCTAACCATGTTTTTTTAAATATTAAGGAATATTAAGGTAATGCATGAGAGTTTGGGTGAATAAGAAATGAAATCTCACCAAATTAAAGCCACTGATATTAGAGCTTGTTACATCTTCTACCTTTACTCTTTTTTGCACAATGAGGATATAAGCTATAAACGGCTAGAGAGAGGAGTCTAGGTCTTAGATGACCTCTCTGTTGTTTCCACAAACCTGAGCTGCAGACCCAAAACATCTTGGTACATAAAACAAATAAACCCCTGACTCATAGACTCATTTAAGCCACTTTTGTCAGGTTTTTCTTTTTCATGAAGCAAAATGCAATTCTAACTTGTATGCTTTCATGAATAGATTGATTTACAGATAGATATCTATATAGATATCCATTTGAAATATAAAAAGTTATTTAAAATTATTTAAAATGAATGGATCAGTACAATAGAATTACTATTACTTATCCAGTGCTATTATCATGTACAAAAGTAAATGATGTCAAAGATTTCAGCTATTTCATTGACTAACCTTGTTACCTTGTAACAAATTGTTTGGATAAAACTCATTTTTTCCTATTTGTCTCCTTTATACACAAATTTTTTAGGCAATTTCATACCAAAACATCCATCTATTATCTAGAAAATGGCAATACTTTGGACTGTTTAACAAATTATTATCATTTTATGTGTGTGTGTGGAGTTACATGCCAATGCATAAAACTTTGTGTGGTTGCTAGATTATATTATAACGATTGATAAATTATGCTTCCGCACAAATTTAAATCAATTTACAATAATTGATAAATCATGGCTAGACATTTGAGTTAACAGCATTGATTATTTTAACTCCTACATTTTTTAACAGCCCACTATGACGTATGACTGGCTAATTGATTTAAGTTGTCTGTATTCCAAAAGACAATACATTGAGATCATTATGAGATTGTAGAATATAAACTAAATTTTAAAATTTATACTATAATTAATAGCAATAAATAAAAATTCAAATAATAAAGAAAAGGCCTTATTCCATTTTTGTAATATTTCTAATCATAAGCTATTTCCACTTGCATACATCTTAATCACATAATTCATTAATCATATGGACAAACTTTAGTGAAATTATTTTAAGCTTTTACTGTGGACATTTAACAGATGTTTAAGGAGGCCTTGATAATGAAGGCAACTATATACTTGGCAAATGATCAACATTTTTCTTGAATTCTATAAGAAAGCAGACTTTAGTAAAGGATAATGGTTTCTTCAATTTGATAAAAGATTAAAACATAATTTCCTTAGAAGAAGTAAGGTACTGTGCAACATCGCATGCATATGTATATATGCATATATTTATATGATTATGTATAGTGAAATTTACAAATTATCTTACAAAGTTGCATTGCTGCTAAAGAACATTACTTACAAAAATTATTTTGCAATTAGGAGACCATGAAACATTTCAGATATATTTAATATTCCCTTATGAAAACTCAGTAAACTTTGCAAAAATTATATTCAAATATTTTTGTTGTTTCAACCAACCACTTAAATTAAATAACAAGCATTATTTCAGCCAGTATCTAATTAACATGCCAGGGCTTCCCTGGTGGCGCAGTGGTTGAGAGTCTGCCTGCCGATGCAGGGGACACGGGTTCGTGCCCCGGTCCGGGAAGATCCCACATGCTGCGGAGCGGCCTGGCCCGTGAGCCATGGCCACCGAGCCTGTACGTCCGGAGCCTGTGCTCCGCAACGGGAGAGGCCCCAACAGTGAGAGGCCCCCGTACCGCAAAAAAAAAAAAAAAAAAAAAGAAGAGGCTAATTAACATGCCATTAAATCACAATGAAATATAAGGGAAAACAGATCAAGAAAGCATACTTTCCTTGGAATGAGAGGGAAGACAAAGAATAGGAGTATTATTGCTCATTTAATCTGAGCTGCTATAGATGGAAAGAAAGCCACTACTCTAATAATCATGTCTATTCATTATTCCCACTTCATTAATTATCCAGAAAAAAATGGATACTGTTTGTGCCTAACCTAAAACGGAAGTACATCAAACAGCAAGAGGTTACTGTGACAATTAAAAAAAAAAAAAAGAAGAGTGGAAATTAACCCACAGAGATGGAATATATCCATTATGAAAAATATTTTCCATTGGCATCACTATTCTTCAGTTTCAGAGTCATCTTAGGGATTATAAGCATCAGCCTCAGTTCATAGATGATGGCATTGAGAAGCAGAAAATTGTGATCAATTGCATTACTGATAGACAAATATTCACTCTCTTTCAGCTTGAGCACTGAAACAAACATACATGGCACCTACTGAAACTAAGCTGGGACATGCAGCCTGGAGACAAGCTCAGCCAATCCCAATAAAAGGCCAGCTGATAGAAAGACTGACACAGGTCTGGACCACTGGGTGAAAAAATAAATGCTCACCATTTAAACAACTTTGTTTTAACAAGAACTGATAGATATAGAAACTGATATCACATATCAGGTGCTGATATTAGTGTGTGATGAAAAATCTCTTGTAGGAGGCTGGAAAAATAGCGGTTCATGTTACATAGAGATGAAACTTTGGGTAAAATTGTTTTTTACTAACTGGGAAGATTTATGTCGTGTAACTAATAAACTTCTGATTTTGCTTTCACCAAAGAAGTTTATAGGCAGAATGTTAATAGTGTGAGCTACATTTGACAAGGTACAACGAAAAAGTAATGGGCTCAGAAAAAAACTAACCAGATTTGTAAGCAGAAATGAGAAAGAATAGAGAAAGATAATAAACTGAAGCATTAAGGAATAAAATTGTTTCTAACCAAACCACCCCACAGATGCAGCCTCTAGGAAAAGACCAATCCAATATGCTGATATTAAGACACACCATTAAATCAAAGACATGTACAAAGATTAAGGTGGCTTCAACAGGCAAATTGTCCCACAGAATTTTTTTTTTAACCGAAATTACCTGTAGGCAAGTCTAGAGGGAGATAGATAGATGGTAGATACATACATACACACATAGATACATAAATAGATACATAGATTTCCATCTCAAAGAGTGTGGCTTTGGAACATGAAATTGACTGAAATCATATATAGAAAACTCACAATATATTTGGGAGAGCTGTGTTAATGAAAGCACACACACCCTGGGTTAAAATAAACTGACTGAGATGAAAAAGCAAATGTGTGTGCCACTAATATTATATCATAGTAATGAGGCTTAGAGAGTTCTTGGTTGCCAGAAAGAGAGTATTCTCCAATCCCTCCTCAGCTGTGGCCAAGGAGGCTCTTGAAGCAGGAAGTGCCTCCCAGAGAATGGGTCCAAACGCTGGATAATATTGAACTGGGGACCTGCATCTAAACATGAAAAATGAAGCCTAAATTAGTGTATAATTGAAACACAGGATAAACAGACTGGAAACCTTTGCCCAGCCATATTTCAGGGTTGCCACAGACCACTGTGTTCTATGAGGCTCAAATTCTTTCCATTTTCACAATTCCACCATTTATCCCCCACCTCCTTTTGTCTCCATTGTATGTTCAATGTATCTTTTAGTTCATAGGTCTCTGGACTAAGAGCCTAATTCATACATAAGTTGATCACCAGATCCTGGAATTCTAGCTTACTGCTATAAATAGATGAGACTTTTAACATGTCATGAGGAAGATGCATGTGTATTTTGCATACAGAAGGAAAGTGGATATTTGTGAACAAGATTAGACTATAATAGAGTGAATTACTCTTCAGCAAATAATCATTCCCCTTGCTTTTCAGAAGAATCTGTTTTCCTGAAGTATGATTTTCCACTTAACCAGGTAATTTGATTTCTCCAATGACTATGTGTAAAAGTGCCTGAGCACAGATCTTAAATGAAATTTCCTTGGCTTGCTGTCTTGTGCTCCAGTGGTGTGCCAGAAAAATAGGAACTTCCATGCAGCTTGACCCCTTAAATCTGAACCCACTTGAAAAAGACTTGAATCCATATCCCAAAGTCAGGTAACTGGAGCAGAGTTCCCCCAAGACCAGCCAAGTCCAGCTAAATCACAACCTAAAGCAAAGTTTCCCGGGGAACTGCACACAGGGAACAAGAAACATAAATGTTTTCAATATAAACCACCGGTGTTCGGGGTGGTTTGTCACATGACATTATTGTGTCAATAGCTGATTTAACCTAAGTAGGATTTTTTTTCTCCAAGAAGTATACTATATTTAATGGTAAACTAGGGTAATGCCTGAGAACCTTTGGATTAAATGCTTTATTAAGTGTTCATTTTGTTATGTCTTACTATCTTTAGTAAGGGATAAATAGACTCATTTTTGTGGACATAACATTTCCCTTAAAGAATATACGGTGACAGAAAAATGTATTATTGTTATCATCTTAATGGATTAATTTACTTTTCATTCAAAATTATGCTCTGTTGATTTCATCTAAAGAAGTTATAACATCATTATGATTATATGAAAATTGATGGTTTAAGTTTTCGGAACACAGTAAAGCTATATTAGAATATGAACTTACCATACCTTATTTATGATACAAAACCATGTGTCTTACAATTTAATAGAGCATTGTAACAGATGGAGACTATGAGACAATTATTTTTAGAATTGGCTTATAGAGTTAATTTTTGGAAATATTAAATACTGTTATGACTTCCTTCTGAAAAAATATTTATCCAAATAGAAATTATTTTATTTCTTATGGAAATAAGTCCTAATATACTTCATACAAAATAATCCATCAACACAGTATTGTCATTTATAGTCTATCTAAATTTGGCATTGGTTGTATTTAGATCACATATCTAAAATATATTAAAATGATATCTCAAATAAATCAGCTTTCTACTTAAAGTATAAATTGAATTAAGGCTCATCAGGTGGCAGCTCTGGATTGGGACACCCTGCTTGATAGAGGAATTTGAGAAGAAGTAGTCCTTTCAGGATGGTGGATTATCTCTGCATTGAATGTAATAGTGTTAGCACCAATGGCAGCTTGTAGGGCTTTGGCACGATCCCATCCCCCGCACCGTTGGTTTTTTTTTTTTTTTTTTTTTTTTTTTGATATGGAGCACTGATACTTTCTCGTTCTTACATACAGTGTGAACACAAGTATCTCATAAAACATTGCTATTTTTGCTGATCTGAAGCATACGCGCAAAGAAAAAATCGTGTACCTGTGCTGAAAACTCAACTTTAATCTGTGCTCTTCCCTTTATATCTAGATCTTTGACCCCAAGTCTCTCTGATAGAAAAATTCTATTACCTCTAATTAGCATAAAGTTTAGAGAGTCATAGGCAGAGGAAATAGAAGTAATGGCTGACATTACACTGCAGTAGAGTTGAGCTTAAATTAGACATAGGAAGAATTAAATAATATATTTTGCAGCTAGATTTTGGACAGCCTAAAGATCTATGCTAAATAGTATTGCTTTATTGACATAGGAAAAGCATTTAAGCCTTTTGCAGAGGGAAAAATATCATCAGAAGGGTACATCGGGGAAATACATCATGTGATAAAGTGAATGATACTTTTGCAGTTAAAAACTGAATGCAAAAGGACCAGGTCAGAATCAATCACTATACAAGAGGAACCGAAGAAAACTTAATGGAATTAACAGTGCAAAAGAGGGGTAATGTAAGTATTGTTATTTGATTCGTTCAACAGAACTTATCAGGAGTAAAGGAGAGAAGGAAGAATTTTGGATGAAACTGAGATTTTCAGGTGTCTTTATTCACATGGACAAGATAAGATTTTGAGATGTAGATGTAAAAGAACGTTAATGAACAATTATTTTATTTGTATTTCTCAAATATCTATAATACAAGTAAATTATACTGTCAAAAATTATGCAGCCTTTAAAAACATTCATTGATGTTTTCATGCATCCAAAAGCATTCAATTCACCTGAGTATTCTATACATGTGAGTTAAATCATATTGTAATTTATTACAGTTTATAATAAGACGATGTATTTATATACTGAGTGTCTTAAATAACGTTTTAGATTCATACAGAGTAAAGCAACTTTTGCAATTCTGATTCCACATTCTAACTCTACATCTTCTCCAAGTTAAATGGTTGCATTAAAAAAAATCTTTTCTTAAAAACCATAAGTTTTTGATAGAACCTGATATATTAATACTATGTTCAATTAGTTTAACTTTCACACTCTTGAACTAAACCCATTTCAAGGATCAAAATCTATATGTGGTTGAAAGGAGGAGTTAAGTGGTGTAATAATTCATTTCCCCATTTATAGCTATGCAAAGGCTTATCTCACTCCTAGATGAAGACATGCACTAAATAATAACTAACTGCCTTGGCTTTTGTTTTATACACAATTTTTGTTGTTGTTACTTGGGTTTGCATTTAGCTTTGTTTGAATTTACCTAAGCAATATTCTTTTCCTATTCGGTCTAAGGGGCAGATGGAAATAATTTGTTCACTGTTACATGTTACCCTAATGATCATCTGGTCATTGTTAAAAAGCTTGGGGAAAAACTAATCTAAAAAACTGTGTAGTTAGTAGTGTTGAATTTAAAATGAAGAGATACATTCAAGGATAGATAGATAGATAGATAGATAGATAGGTAGATAGATAGATTTCTCAGTGATATGATTATAACCAAATATCTACCTCTCTACTTCACATTATCAAATCCTACAATTGATTTGGGTACCTAGAGTTGACCAGGCTTCTTTAAAATGAATACATTTTAATAAAATCACTAGTGACTGGTATGAGAATCTAAAATTCAGTGTCTTTTACTTTCCTCTAATCAGAAAAACAACACTTGTTAATGAGATCACACACTTTCAATTATAAAGCCATGAACACCACCACAGTCCCCCCCCCAAAAAATTAATTTGATGACCTTTGGGAGCATAGTGACTATGACACTATATTAAGGGGGACTGTTGTATAATGAACATTTTCTGTTTCTTGATCTGTGTGGTTCTATAGGTGTGTCCACTTTGAGAACATCTATGGATATGTCCACTTGTAAGTTGGGCACTTTTGTGTTTTTAAGTTATACTTCAACAAAAAGTTTCCTTAAAAATCAAGTTGATAATGTTAAGGCTTTGGGAAAGTTGATGAACACACCTATGATGATGATATGGCAGTTATTACATGTAAGGTAATGCTCTAGAAATATTGCATGACAATTAAGCTAATCTTAATATCAACCCTTTGAGGAAGTTCTAATTATTACTCAACTTTGTGAATAAGGAAAGTGATATACAGTTATATAACTTGCTTGAGGTAATAGACCAAGTAAGTAAGGTTTAGAACTCAGACTTTGTAGCTTCTGAGTGTCCGTGCTTTGCTCCCTTTCATAAGAGGGTAGCATATTCTTCTTTATTGCATAAATATCCATCTCTTTCAGTTCAAATAGGTCCATTATAGTAAGTCTGCTACTACTATAGTAGTAAATATAAAATGCTACTGTGCAGTAATATCATAAAATATTTGGTTTCATATGTACAGATTCCAAATCTTTTGTTAATATGTTCATTTTCAAGATGAATTATAATTCAATTATTTGAGTATACATTTTAATTACATTTCAGTAATTCCTTTTGTGACCATACCCTCTTCCTGTTGACTGAATTCCAGAAATAGCCTATTCTTTGTAGATACCTAGCCTATCAAGAGTTCTTGTTTTCCAGAACAGAAAACTATAAAATCCAACAACTCTTGCCTTCAAATTATATTCTTCCGTTTAAAAAACAAATCATACAAGAATCTTCCCTCTTTACTTGTCTGTCACAATGTACGCTTCAGTTAATTATGACTCTCAACAATCTTTTTTTTAATGTACAAACATATAGTCTTTAACATATAGTCTTTTTCCTTCCCTTTCTTCCTTTTTGTTTCCTGATATTTATCTCCTGTATTTTGCATCTGGACAATTTATCTCTTCTCTTCTCTTCTCTTCTCTCTTTCTCTCTCTCTGTCTCTCTGTCTCTCTCTGTCTCTCTGTCTCTCTCCCTCTCTCTCTTTTTATTCTAGGTATTAATAATATTAAGTTTTTCTTCAACTCCTTCTCACTGAAGAAGGACCAGTGGGTCAGACACATCAACCATCATGCATCAGTAGGATGAAAACTGATTTGGTCACTGTTAGAATGTATAAATAATCCCTACCCATGTCAGAGAAGACCCCCTGCATTTTTGCTGCTGTCTTGCCTATTTAGGGACTTGATTCTAAAAATTCTACCTTCCTCTCATTATCAAATCTTCTTTCTTAACTCTGCCATTTCCATCAGTATTTGAAAGTAACAATAGTTCCTAACTTAAGTGAACTCTTTCTTTCCGAAGTATCTTTCATTTGCCACTCAAGATCCATTTTATAATCCACCTGCTCTCTACCCTGAGAGCCTGACAGCTATGCCCTACATCAGTGGACATTTTTGCCCTTTGGTTTCCAAAGAGGAGCCCAGCAGCAAATGAAAGAAAAAGATAAATGTAAATTTGAGATTTGTATGCCCCAGGTTTCCTTCTTGAGGAATTGCCCTCTACTAAGGACTCTGCTCCTTCACATCATTCTGGAATTATCTTGGAGAGTGTTATCTGTTCCCTGATTGGTCATTAACTGATTTAGTAACAGGGTACTTGGAAAGATTCTGATTAGTATTAAAAAAATTGACAATTATTTTTATACATGTACACACATCTAATCCATTGTTTGTTAATGTTTTGCACATCTTGTTTGTAAAATTCACTCTATTAATATCTAAATTAATATCTAAAATGTTAACTAATATTTTTAAATTTACAACTGAAAATTTTAATAATTCTACCTAGGTATTTATACTATGTAACTTATTAACTCGACACTATATCTAGAAGTTCCACTATTTTATAAGAAATGCAAATAATTAAATCACAAATATCTATTCTGTGACAAAGAGAGGTCATTTTTCTCCAGGCTTCTATGTGTTATTACACTTATGTTCTCAAATCATTTACATTCATGCGTATACAGAGTTGTCCATTTTTATTCCAAAGTTGAAGATTAAATGTTCATGTTGTCAGGTGCAAAATCATTTTGAATGCTGTTGTCATCATAAATCGACAGTGGGATAAGAGAACTTTATAGATAGTTACTGAGATAATATACAAGCTATATTCTTTTTTATTATCATTATCAGTGTTATTTGTATATTTAAAGCACTGAAAATTAGATGAAATAATATAGAAGTAAGTATTTTCCTCTAAATTGTTTAAGTTTAAAGCAATAACTTAGGAATTTATATTATTTTGAAAAATAAGTGATAGAAGATACATAAAGTAATGAAAAAATTCAGCATATTCTAGAAAATGGTCTAATTCTACTTTTTGAAAACTAATAAAATAATGAAATGTATTCATATTGCTATACTATTGAGCAGAAATGGCCTGATAACATGAAAATAAAATTGTATGATTCCAATAAGACCCTCGAAGTAGACTTAAAACCATAAAAATATTCAAGAAAACCAGTTATCATTATATTCTATTATAGACTGTTAGGTCTCCAGAGTTCCATTAGAAATGCACTTATTTCATTTGCTAATTTTATTTTTGTGCTTCTAAAATCTAATTTTGAACTTCAAAATCACATTAAACAGATATCTCAGGACAGTTTACTTTTCCCCCACTGGGTAGAATTTGGAAGAGTGAGAAAATCCAAAAAAGAAAATAAAAACTAATTTTACCACATCCCAATTTGATAATATTCTTGAGTAATTGTTTACTTTATGAATCAGTTAGAATCATAAACTCATATATGGATATTTGTCAATCCTTTTTCTATTTTTTGTCACTATAATATACCATCAACATCTTGGGCATAGGCATCTAAATTTTTCTTGTAGTTTGTTTATGTGACATTTTTTCTGGTTTAGTCTACCCTGCATTCTTTTTTTTACTGTACCATCTCCTTGTTCAGATTAATGTTCCCTACTTCATAACAAGTTAAGCATGCATTACTCCTTAGGCTTCTTATAGCTTCCAAATCCTGTACCCATTCTAACTCTATATTTTTATTTTTTCTTAACCAAAATTATCTTCAAATAAGTTATTTTTCTTACTGAGGCCCACTTTTAACAATTTTTTTCTTTTATCCCCTACGTTATAAGCTCTATTTAAATGTTCTTTTGTACTTATCTGAATAACTTTCCTACCCTTCATAGGCTCATATATTCTGTTAAGACTTTGACTTCTTTTAAACAATATTATCTGTTCCCTAACAGAAGAGTAGAGCAGCTGAAAAGTAAATATGTACATCAAAAACGTATCCATTGAGAGAGACCTTCATGATGGCAGAGGAGTAAGATGTGGAGATCACCTTCTTCCCCACAAGTACATCAGAAATACATTTACATGTGGAACAACTCCTACAGAACACCTATTGAACACTGGCAGAAGACCTCAGACTTCCCCAAAGGCAAGAAACTCCCCACGTACCTGGGTAGGGCAAAAGAAAAACAGATACAAAAGAATAGGGACAGGACCTGCACTTCTGGGAGGGAGCTGTGAAGGAGGAAACGTTTCCACACACTAGGAAGCCCCTTCACTGGTGGAGATGGGGGGTTGGGGGGGGGGAGCTTCGGAGCCATGGAGTAGAGCGCAGCAACAGGGATGCAGAGGGCAAAGCAGAGAGATTCCCACACAGAGGATCGGTGCCAGCCAGCACTCACCATCCTGAGAGGCTTGTCTGCTCACCTGCCAGGGCAGGCGGAGCTGAGAGCTGAGACTCGGGCTTCAGAGGTCAGATCCCAGGGAGAGGACTGGGGTTGGCTGCATAAACACAGCCTGAAGGGTGCTAGTGTGCCACAGCTAGCCGGGAGGGAGTTCAGGAAAAAGTCTGGAGCTGCCGAAGAGGAAAGAGACCATAGTTTTGGGGTGTGAGAGGAGAGGGGATTCAGAGCACCACCTAAATGAGCTCCAGAGATGGGCGTGAGCCACGGCTATCAGCACGGACCCCAGAGACGGGCATGAAATGCTAAGGCTGCTGGTGCAGGCACCAAGAAACCTGTGTGCAAGCACAGGTCTCTATCCACACCTCCTCTCCTGGGAGCCTGTGCAGCCCGCCACTGCCAGGGTCCCATGATCCAGAGACAACTTCCTGGGGAGAACACACGGCACGCCTCAGGCTGGTGCAACTTCATGCCGGCCTCTACCGCCACAGGCTCTCCCTCTAATCAGCTGCACTCTGTACCCCTCCCTCCCCCCAGGCTGAGTGAGCCAGAGCACCCTAATCAGCTGCTCCTTTAACCCCATCCTGTCTGAGCAAAGAACAGAAGCCCTCAGGTGACCTACACACAGAGGCAGGGCCAAATCCAAAGCTGAACACCAGGAGCTGTGCGAACAAACAAGAGAAAGGGAAATCTCTCCCAGCAGCCTCAGGGGCAGCAGATTAAATCACCACAATAAACTTGATGTACACTGTATCTCTGGAATACCTGAAATGACAACGAATCATCCCAAAATTGAGATGGTGGACTTTGGGAGCAACTGTAGACTTGGGATTTGCTTTCTGCATCTAATTTGTTTCTGGTTTTATGTTTATCTTAGTTTAGTATTTAGAATTGATTATCATTGGTAGATTTGTTTATTGATTTGGTTGCTCTCTTCCTTTTATATATATATTTTTTCCCTTTTCCTCTTTTTGTGAGTGTGTATGTGCATGCTTCTTTGTATGATTGTGTCTATAGCTTTGCTTTTACCATCCGTCCTAGAGTTCTGTCTGTCCGGTTGTTTTGTTTTGTTTTGTTTTGTTGTATACTTTTTAGCACTTGTTATCACTGGTGGATTTTGTTTTGGCTGCTCTCTTCTTTATTTGTTACTTTTTTTGCTTCTTATTTTTCTTTTTAATATACATTTTTTTATTTTAATAACTTTATTTTATTTATTTTTATTTCTTTCTTTTTTTCTCCCTTTACTTATGACCCATGTGGATGACTGGGTTTTGGTGCTCCGGCCAGGTGTCAGGCCTGTGCTTCTGAGGTGGGAGAGCTGAGTTCAAGACATTGGTCCCACAGACACCTCCCAGCTCCACATAATATCAAACAGCAAAAGCTCTCCCAGAGATCTCCATTTCAACGCTAAGACACAGCTCCATTCAATGACAAGCAAGCTACTGTGCTGGACACCCTATGTCAAACAACTAGCAAGACAGGGACACAGCACCATCCATTAGCAGAAGGCTGCCTAAAATCATAATAAAGTCACAGACACCCTAAAACCAGACACTGTCCTGCCCACCAGAAAGACAAGGTCCAGTCTCATCCCCCAGAACACAGGCACCAGTCCCCTCCACCAGGAAGCCTACACAACCCACTGAATCAGCCTTAGGCACTGGAGGCAGACACCAAAAACAACGGGAACTATGAAACTGCAGCCTGCAAAAAGGAGTCCCCAAACACAGTAAGTTAAGCAAAATAAGAAGACAGAGAAACACACAGCATATGAAGGAGCAAGGTAAAAACTCACCAGATCAAATAAATGAAGAGGAAATAGGCAGTCTACCTGAAAAAGAATAAAGAGTAATGTTAGTAAAGATGCAAAATCTGGGAAATACAATGGAGAAAATACAAGAAATGTTTAACAATGACCTAGAAGAACGAAAGAGCAAAAAAACAATGATGAACAACACAATAAATGGAATTAAAAATTCTCTACAAGGAATCAATAGCAGAATAACTGAGGCAGAACGGATAAGTGACCTGGAAGATAAAATACTGGAAATAACTACTGCAGAGCAGAATAACGAAAAAAGAATGAATAGAATTGACGACAGTCTCAGAGACCTCTGGGACAACATTAAACACACCAATGTTCGAATTATAGGGGTCCCAGAAAAGAAGAGAAAAAGAAAGGGACGGAGAAAATATTTCAAGAGATTATAGTTGAAAACTTCTCTAATATGGGAAAGGAAATAGTCAGTCAAGTCCAGGAAGCTCAGAGAGTCCCATACAGGATAAATCCAATGAGAAACATGCCAGTACACATATTAATCAAACTATCAAAAATTAAATACAAAGAAAAAAAATTAAAAGCAGCAAGGGAAAAGCAACAAATAACATACAAAGGATCCCCATAAAGTTAACAGCTGTGATGAAAGGGAAAAACCTACAACCAAGATGACTCTACCCAGCAAGGATCTCATTCAGATTCACTGGAGAAATTAAAACCTTTACAGACAAGCAAAGGCTAAGAGAATTCAGCACCACCAAACCAGCTCTACAACAAATGCTAAAGGAACTTCTCTAGGCAGGAGACACAAGAGAAGGAAAAGACCTACAATAACAAACCCAAAACGATTAATAAAATGGTAATAGGAACATACATATTGATAACTACCTTAAAGGTAAATGGATTAAATGCTCCAACCAAAAGACATAGACTGGCTGAATGGATACAAAAATAAGACCCATATATATGCTGTCTACAAGACACCCACTTCAGACCTGGGGACACTTACAGACTGAAAGTGAGGGGATGGAAAAAGATATTCCATGCAAATGGAAATCAAAAGAAAGCTGGAGTAGCAATTCTCATATCAGATAAAATAGACTTTAAAATAGACTATTACAAGAGACAAAGAAGGACACTATATAATGATCAAGGGATCAAACCAAGAAGAATATATAACAATTGTAAATATTTATGTACCCAACGTAGGAGTACCTCAATACATAAGGCAAATGCTAACAGCCATAAAAGGGGAAGCGACAGTTATATAGTCATAGTAGGGAACTTTAACATCCCACTTTCACAAATGGACAGATGAATCAAAATGAAAATAAATAAGGAAACACAAGCTTTAAATGATACATTAAACAAGATGGACTTAATTGATATTTATAGGACATTCCATCCAAAAACAGCAGATTACACTTTCTTCTCAAGTGCTCATAGAACATTCTCCAGGATAGCTCATAGCTTGGGTCACAAATCAAGCCTTGGTAAATTTAAGAAAATTGAAATCGTATCAAGTATCTTTTCTGACCACAAAGCTATGAGACTAGATATCAATTACAGGCAAAAATCTGTAAAAAATACAAACACATGGAGGCTAACCGATACACTACTAAATAACCAAGAGATCACTGAAGAAACCAAAGAGGAAATCAAAAAATACCTAGAAACAAATAATAATGAAAATACGACGACCCAAAACCCATGGGATGCAGCAAAAGGAGATCTAAGAGGGAAGTTTAGAGCAATAAAATCCTACCTCAAGAAACAAGAAACATCTCAAATAAACAACGTAACCTTACACTGAAAGCAGTTGAAGAAAGAAGAACAAAAACACCCCCAAAGTTAGCAGAAGGAAAGAAATCATAAAGATCAGATCAGAAATAAATGAAAAGGAAATGAAGGAAAAAATAACAAAGATCAATAAAACTAAAAGCTGGTTCTTCAAGAAGATAAACAAAATTGATAAGCCGTTAGACTCTTCAAGAAAAAAAGGGAGAAGACTGAAATCAATAGAATTAGAAATGTAAAAGGAGAGGTAACAACTGACACTGCAGAAATACAAAGGATCATGAGAGATTACTACAAGCAACTATATGCCAATAAAATGGACAACCTGGAAGAAATGGACAGATTCTTAGAAAAGCACAAGCTTCCAAGACTGAACCAGGAAGAAATAGAAAATATGAACAGAACAATCACAGGTAATGAAATTGAAACTGTGATTAAAAATCTTCCAACAAACAAAAGCTCAGGCCCAGATGGCTTCACAGGCGAATTCTTTCAAACATTTAGAGAAGAGCTAAAGCCTATCCTTCTCAAACTCTTCCAAAGTATAGCAGAGGGAGGAACACTCCCAAACTCATTCTGAGAGGCCACCATCACCCTGACACCAAAACCAGACAAAGATGTCACAGAGAAAGAAAAATACAGACCAATATCACTGATCAACATAGATGCAAAAATCCTCAAGAAAATACTAGCAAACAGAATGCAACAGCAGATTAAAAGGATCATACACCATGATCAAGTGGGGTTTATCCCAGGAATGCAAGGATTCTTCAATATACACAAATCAATCAACGTGATACACCATATTAACAAATTGAAGGAGAAAAACCATATGATCATCTCAATAGATGCAGAGAAAGCTTTTGACAAAATTCAACACCCATTTATGATAAAAACACTGGAGAAAGTAAGCATAGAGGGAACTTTCCTCAACATAATAAAGGCCATGTATGACAAACCCACAGCCAACATCGTCCTCAAGGGTGAAAAACTGAAAGCAC
>RJWK010003528.1:40992-54093 GCA_004363435.1 Platanista minor
ACTCTTATTCAACATAGTCTTGGAAGTTTTAGCCACAGCAATCAGAGAAGAAAAGGAAATAAAAGGAATCCAAATTGGAAAAGAAGAAGTAAAGCTGTCACTGTTTGCAGATGACATGATACTATACATAGAGAATCCTAAAGATGCTACCAGAAAACTGCTAGAGCTAATCAATGAATTTGGTAAAGTAGCAGGATACTAAATTAATGCACAGAAATCTCTGGCATTCCTATACACGAATGATGAAAAATCTGAAAGTGAAATCAAGAAAACACTCCCATTTACCACTGCAACAAAAAGAATAAAATACCTAGGAATAAACCTACCTAAGGAGACAAAAGACCTGTATGCAGAAAACTATAAGACACTGATGAAAGAAATTAAAGATGATACAAACAGATGGAGAGATATACCATGTTTCTGGATTGGAAGAATTAACACTCTGAAAAATGATTATACTACCCAAAGCAATCTACAGATTCAATGCAATCCCTATCAAAATACCAATGGCATTTTTCACAGGACAAGAACCCAAAATTTCACAATTTGTATGGAAACACAGAAGACCATGTATAGCCAAAGCAATCTTCAGAAAGAAAAACAGAGCTGGAGGAATCCGGCTCCCTGACTTCAGACTATACTACAAAGCTACATTAATCAAGACAGTATGGTACTGGCACAAAGACAGAAATATAGATCAATGGAACAGGATAGAAAGGCCAGAGAAAAACCTACGCACCTATGGCCACCTTATTTTTGATAAAGGAGGCAAGAATACACGATGGAGAAAAGACAGCCTCTTCAATAAGTGGTGCTGGGAAAACTGGACAGCTACAAGTAAAAGAATGAAATTAGAACACTCCCTAACACCATACACAAAAATAAACACAGAATGCATTAAAGGCCTAAATATAAGGCCAGACCCTATAAAACTCTTAGAGGAAAATATAGGCAGGACATTCTGTGACATAAATCACAGCAAGATCCTTTTTGACCCACCTGCTAGAGAAATGGAAATAAAGAGAAAAACAAACAAAAGGGACCTAATGAAACTTAAAAGCTTTTGCACAGCAAAGGAAACCATAAACAAGAGGAAAAGAGAACTCTCAGAATGGGAGAAAATATTTGCTAATGAGGCAACTGACAAAGGATTAATCTCCAAAATTTACAACAGCATATGCAGCTCAATATCAACAAAACAAACAACCCAATCCAAAAATGGGCAGAAGACCTAAGTAGACATTTCTCCAAAGAAGATATACAGATTGCCAACAAACACATGAAGAGATGCTCAACGTCACCAATCATTAGAGAAACGCAAATAAAAACTACAATGACCTCACAGCAGTCAGAATGGCCATCATCAAAATATCTAGAAACAATAAATGCTGGAGAGGGTGTGGAGAAAAGGGAACCCTCTTGCACTGTTGGTGGGAGTGTAAATTGTTACAGCCACTATGGAGAACAGTATGGAGGTTCCTTAAACAACTACAAATAGAACTACCATATGCCCCAGCAATCCCACTCCTGGGTATATACCCAGAGAAAACCATAATTCAAAAGGGTCATGTACCACAGTGTTCATTGCAGCACTATTTATAATAGCGAGGACATGGAATCAACCTAACTGTCCATCAACAGATGAATGGCTAAAGAAGATGTGGCACATATATACAATGGAATATTAGCCATAAGAAGAAACGAAATTGAGTTATTTGTAGTGAGGTGGATGGACCTAGAGTCTGTCATACATAGTGAAGTAAGTCAGAAAGAGAAAAACAAATACTGTATGTGAACACATATATATGGAATCTAAAAAAAATAATAATAATAAGGTCATGAAGAACCTAGGGGCAAGATGAGAATAAAGACGCAGACCTACTAAAGAATGGACTTGAGGACACGGGGAGGGAGAAGGGTAAGTTGGGACGAAGTGAGAGAGTGGCATGGACATATATACACTACCAAATGTAAAACCGATAGCTAGTGGGAAGCAGCCGCATAGCACAGGGAGATCAGCTCGGTGCTTTGTGACCACCTAGAGGGGTGGGATAGGGAGGGTGGGAGGGAGATGCAAGAGGGAGGAGATATGGGGATATATGGATATGTATAGCTGATTCACTTTGTTATAAAGCAGAAAATAGCACACCACTGTAATGCAGTTATACTCCAATAAAGATGTTAAAAAAAAACAAAAACCTTGTCCCTCTATTAGAAATTCCAAGTGAAATCATTAAATTACAAATTAAATTACCCTTATGGAAATCCATGAAGTTCTACCCAGCTTTATAGTAGCTACAATTATGATGTTTTTCTAATACTTTTAATATTTTACCTAATCATTTATTTATTCACTTAATTATTTGTTAAAAATATTCATTCACTTATTCACTAAAAATTATTTAGCATTATTTTATCTGCTAGATTCTGGCACATATATATATATGTATACTTTGTTTGTTTTTTCCTCTGCTCATTAGTTGGGCAGATATTCCTTAATGAAATAATTATTTGCTGAGGAACAGCAGAACCCTTTGGTCCCTGCTGATTTTACTTTTTTCATTGAACTCCATCATTTGAGCTGAGGGAGAGTTTAATTCTGTTGTTTTGATTCTGAAGAGACTATAAGGGACACAGTCAGGGAGGGAAATGTCCCAGCTTGGGGGTCAGGGCATAGGCAAGCTGAGGACGTCAGTCACACACGGGGCCAACCTGAATTGGGCACCAGGGCCTGATGGGGTGAGGAAGGATACAGTTGGGGAAAGGCCCAGTGAAGGTGACGGATCCCAAAAAGGCTGCGAGCAAGCCTAGTGTGAGATGAAGCAGCCTAAGAACTGTGAGGGGGTCAGGCAGAGAGGTCTGCTCTGTAAGATCAAGGCAGAACGAGGAGATGTCCACACATAGAGTCAAATGATGCAGTGTCTTCTGTCAGAGGCCCAGCCGAGTGAGAAAGGCCTGCCATGCACTGTCAGAGTTTAAACATGAGGAGGAGGGCTTCCTTGTGACGGGACAGAATAGAGAGCCCGAAATAGGTTCACACACATGGAAACATAATATAAGGCAGAGTGGACACTGTAGGTCAGGGGGTGAAAGGGTGGACTATTTATTAAATGATTCTGGGAATACTGACTTTTCCTATGAAAATAGGAAATAGGGTTCTTATCACACATCATACTAAAATCAATTAGACTTTGAAGTGAAATAGTATAGATTAATTAATATGAATTAATGAATATGATTTGATGAATAATATGTAATATCCAGAATTTGAAGTGCCCTTTAAAATATTCATTAGTGAATAGTAAAAATTACCCTATAAATGTTCCTGTTTCTCTGTAAGGAAAAAAATTTTTAACAAAACTTAAAATAATTTACCATAAAAGAAAGGAATGATAAATAGAACTATATTAAATTTAAGAAGTTTGCTCCTAAAAATACAGATTAAAAAGTGTGAGACAGTAAAAGAAGGCAAAAATTGGGAACTATTATTTCAGCACAATTATTTACCAAAGGATTATAATCTGAAATATATGAAGAAACTCCTTTAAAAACATAAGAAAAAAGAGGAACACGGAAGTATAAACGTAAGTAAACCCTTCCAAACGTTTTACAGAAGAGAAAACACAAATGTCCTGTGAATATAGCAAAACTGCAGAATTTTAAAATAATGAGGGACATGTAAATTAAAATAGTTGAAATATATTCTAAACCAGTTCCGTAAAAGGAATGCCTTTTTGGCAAAATACCACTGTATAATTTGATTAGGTTGGAAAGGCTAGTCGTACGTTATCTAATAATAAAGTAGGTCAATCCTAATTTATTAATGATATATGGTCTGTCAGTAATTATTTTTAGGTCAAAACTCATTTTGTTGCTTAGGAAACCTGGTTAATTTAGGAAAAGTGGTTAAATAAGTGATAAAGTTCATATAATCAGGCACTAGAAAACAGGAGTGGAAAAAAAATAGGTCTCTTGACAAGTAATTCACAATGGATTATAGCAAACTTGATAAGCAAGAGGACAGCTTTATATTTAAAATAAGGACTAGAAGTCATATTGAAAAAATTATCAAAGCAGGAAATGTTTCTAATCACACAATTTAGTTTTTTATTCATATCTAAAACTCATGTATTTTGGGCTTCCCTGGTGGCACAGTGGTTGAGAGTCCGCCTGCCGATGCAGGGGACACGGGTTCGTGCCCCGCTCCGGGAAGATCCCACATGCCGCGGAGCGGCTGGGCCCGTGAGCCATGGCCGCTGAGCCTGCGCGTCCAGAGCCTGTGCTCCGCAACGGGAGAGGCAACAACAGTGAGAGGCCCGCGTACCGCAATAAATAAATAAATAAATAAATAAATAAATAAATAAATAAATAAATAAAACTCATGTATTTTGATAACACTGCTAATTGATAAGCATAAGATACAGCACAGAAACATTTCTGTTTGGTATTTCATCTCATTTCTTAAGCAGAAAATGTAAGATCACAGGATTTTTATACACATTACTTTCAAATTTTCTCCTGAAAGAGCTAATAAAAATGTTATAGGTTGTAGAAGTTAATTTATGGATAATTCTGCAGGCAGAAAAGCTCTAAATTAACCTCGCTGTAAAGGACAACTCAGTGTTCTTATTCATTAAGGCTTCCAGCTGTGATCAAGTAGGGTGTGGAAGATGTTCCTCTTCTTTCAGTTTCAGACTTACAGTGCAAACCTCTTTTCAAAGTCCTTTTATATATGTATTTATTGTTCTGTTTCTCAAAGGAAAGGAAGAAATGTGAAGTTGACATAAAATTATTTTTCTCTTGATAACATCTAACCGATTAAATTCAGAAATTTCCATCAATAAGCTGCAGCGATACAACGTTCCTTCCAAACCAGTAGGACAATTTAGTACCTATGAAATCAAGGCAGAAGTCTAAGATATAATGCTTGAGAGCTTCTCTTTTTATTTTTGTAATTTACATTATCTCCTTGGTAGATTAGGCTAACAACCTATTCTACCAAGGAGCGTGTTTGTCAAGAGAATGTCACCATCAAAAAATAGTGTTTTATATAAGAGGAGTTGATATGGATTTTTACATTTGCGTTTCTATTAAATGTGGCATAATGAAATGCAGTCTTCAGTTTAAAATATTTTCCTGCCTTTGCAGAAGAAAAGTATTTTAAAAATCTCCTATACTATGGTTAATAAAGTGATGGGAGTTTGTAAAACTTTTTCTGTGGAGAAAAGTAAGCCTTTATCTTACTCCATTAATTGATTGGAAATACACTTATATATAATTTATAACTAACTCATATTAATATTTGGCCTCATGTGCCAAATACTGTGCTAGACACTGAATATAAAGCAGTAAACAGTACATATGTGATCTTCAGCATTTAGAGCATTTACTGAGGTCAGCACTGTCATAATTTAGTCTCATTTATGGAATAGAATTTAAAAAAATATTTTCTGACTCACAAATCTAAATAAAAATGTATCCCATAGGAAATCGTCAGAGCTGATAGCTAATTTCACCATGATTACAATAAAAAAGTAAGCAAGAGAATATTCAGTTACAAAGTAAGTTAACAGGATATGTGCAAAATAAATAGGGTAAAGAGTTGGAGAAAAATTGAAGAAAAATTAAGACAGAGATGAGGTAAAGTACTTCTGGAGTGGCAACTTTAAAACAGTCTTTTAACAGTTTTATTAACATATAAATGATATGCAATAAACTACACATATTTAATGTATACAATTTGATGAGTTTGGACATATGCACACACAAGGATAGAAAACAGCCATGGAAAAATCTGGGAAAAGAACTTACCAGAAAGGAACAACCTCATGTGTGAAGGCCTTAAGACAGGAAGGCAGTGGCTATGTTTAAGAAATGGAAAGAGGTCAGACCAGTTAGAACTAAATAGGCAAGAAGAAAAATGAAGAAATTGTAGGTTTTGCAGATAAGTAGGAGTCATTTAAGTCATTAAACAGGGGTCATTTAAGCTTTTATTTTAAACCAAAATACACTGGAAAATCCGTGCAAAATTTTAAGTGGAGTAATATGATCCTCCTTATTTAAGGTAATTTTGTATATCCTGTAGAGAATGGATGGGAGGGGTACATGAGAAAAAGGGTGACAAGTTAGGGGAAAATGCAGTAACAAAGACAATATTGAGTGACTTACACAAGATTAGTGGCAGTTGGAGATACAACAGCAAATGTATGTAACCTCTCTAGAGGAATGGAGAACCAAGAGCCAAACATAATCTCAGTTTAGGGGATTGGGCAACTAGGTGGATTTGGTATCATTTACAGAGATTGCGACAAGTGATGATGTTAAAGGCGATGATCTTAAAGATGATGAGGTTAAATTGCTGACACTGGTTTCAGCAGTGCACAATTATGAGTCTGATGCTTTTAAGACAGCGGTTTCTGTGGAGATTTTCAGCAAAGGCTGATGGACAGAGGAAAAACAGAGGTAGGAAGCTCTTAAATTGATCAAGAGAAACAGAAACAATACTTGGAGCAGCATTTGGAGCTAAGGGAAATGTATTAGTTTCTGTTTTGTTTTAGGTTTTTTTTCCCTCTGAGGTTCATGTGTGATGATGGTGATATGATACTGATGATGATTATAATGATGGTGACAGCGATGATAACGCAATGACTATGATTATATAATTGTTCACATACTGAGATGGCAGTTTTTCTTGTTTAAACTGAAAAACAACATATAATCTACATCAAGCTCTCATTTTCCTCCTTGTGAGAAACTCCTGTCCTTCCTTCCTTCACCTTCACTAAATAATTACCAGCAACTGTTCAAAAATTATAGGGAATTGTATTTTTTAATGTTTTAGAGGTATTTGGAAAGTTGAGTAGAGCTTTTATATAGTTCTCTGGTCCCATTTTCTAATTTCATTGCAAGTCTTGGTAATTCAGCAGTAATCATTTAAAATTTGAAGTGTCAGTGTCACTGGCATTAAAAATATGTTTCATCAATGGAACAGAACTCAAAATATATTCTAACTTACAAAACTAGAAATGAAATTGTGGTCCACAGGAAACCTCCAGTGTGGTAGGTAATTTAACCATAATTTCAATTGTTTTTCTTATTTATCTAATACACTTACTTAGAAAAATTGTTGGCAGAATATGTATCTTCTGTAAAGCAGGGAATTGAATCTTTTGTTTTGAGGTACAATTTGTCTAAATGAGAGACCATCTGTTCATACTGAATGAAATATAATCTGGCAAATAGGGGCAGCCTTTGAATCATTATGTTGTGCATTAAGACAGCAGTGGGTTTAAGTTCAAAATCCAAAAACAGTGGTGTGTCTGCACTTTTCTATAATCACTAGACATTGGTCTATGTTAAGTGCTTATCTATCTTGGTCTTTTGTGACATCTCATTATCACTATTTGCGAGTCTTGTTAAACATTAAACAGCAAGACTGAATTACCAACATGGTCATATATTGGAACTTTCTTCTCACTTGTTTGGCTATGTATTTACTGTGGAATTCTTCATTTTTGTTGTTGTTACTGGCTTTTGTTGTTTTATTTCCAGTTTTGTTTTCTAAACTAAAATATAGCTTCAAATATGTATTTTGAAGGAGAAAATTGACCAAGGCATCCCTACTCTTCCCCTTAGCCAGATTCTTTCAGACTCTAGGCCCCTGACATCCCTTTTCCTGGAGCACTTAATTTAGAAAACTTCCAATTATAAATGTTTTCTCTTCCCCTTTGAGAGATAAATCTTCTCCCAGCCTCTTGCCAGTTTTATAAGCCAAGAATGTCTTTCTCATGGATCTGAGAACTATCTTTTTGAATGTAATCATCAAGAAAGATAGCATCATCAAGAAAGATAGCACCCATATTTCCTCATCTTTGTGGGAGGAGAGGAGCTTAACTTCCATAAGTACTTATTAGGGAACACAAATGGCCTAATGACATTGGCAAACTTCCCCTAGTACTTTTACTAGGGGAAGTTTGTCAGTGGGTAAGCACTGCTTACCCAGGGCTTAAAACTCTCCTTCCTGTTGTTAAGTGGAGTTGATTTCAGTCCCTCTCCCATAGTGCAGTAATCTTGACCCCTGTTGCAGCAGTCTTGAATAAAGTCTGCCTTGTCTGTTTAACTCTATCTGGTGCAAATTTTCTTTGACAATATAAATAACATATTCTCTACATATATATATATTTTTGGAAACCCACTGTTTGGTACAATATGCTTTCCTTCCATATCCCAGGACACCTAGAATTTTTTTTTTTTTTTTTTTTTGGCTTAAAGCAAAGAAAAATTGTCCTATCTTTAGAAGTACATAGTGTATTTATATGTTACTTTTCTGGATAATAATATCTATTTATAGTAAATATATGTGGGAAACTTAATACCATTTTAATCTATAAAATAATGAATGAAGGATCAAGGCACTAAATAAGTAAATAAATACATAAATGAATTTAATTTAATGGAGTTATGTACCAGAGCCAAAGTTTTTTAACTACGTGTAACACTTTCAGGAACTGTCATTCATATTTATTCTCTCACTCTCTCTCTCTTTCTCTCTCTCTCTCTCTCTCTCTCTCTCTCTCTCTCTCTCTTTGCTAGAATGTAAACACTATCAGACTTCAAGGACCTTGAAGACCAGGATTATATTTTACATTTTTTTAACTCTTCTGGTATGAAGTAGTTACTTAACAGCTGAATGATTGTTGAAATGAACAATTAGCTACTAAAATCAAATGTATTAATCTCCTTTGCCTGCATTATATTTTTATAAACAATTTATGCTACTCAGTATTGAATCATAGAGATTATCAATAAAACCAGGTGTTGATACAGCTTGAAATTCTGAAACAGCAAGTCATATGTTAGAAGAATTGGTTAAGAATATTTGTAATAATAATAACATTAATAATGACTAATCTTAATGTTGTATGTAATACCTTCCAGGTATTCTTCTAATTGCTGTACATTAATTAACTCTTTTAGTCTCCACGACAAACCTAAGAAATGAAAACTATTATTATTGTATTTTACAGGGCCTGATACACCTTGTCCAATTTTATAATCAGGAAGTGACAGAGCAAGAACTTGAAATGAGATCCTCTGTTTCAAAGTCAGTGTTTTATTGTAATTTAATATTGTATTATAGTACTGAATATTTAGCTTTTTAAATTTACTTCTCTCAAGGCACTTGAACAACTTACCTTTATCTTAAATCCACAGAAAATAACAAACGGAACTTTTCTTTAGTTGGGAAAGCAGGAGAAGGCGCCAGCGTAACAAATTACATCACAGAACACTGATCCCAGCAGACTGAAGCAGTCAAGCACACAAGGGCCACCAGGCACTTCTCTTGTTGAGAAAATCACAGCGGTGAGTGTTGAAAATAACGAGCCCAAGTGTGAACACACAACACAAAACCCTTTTGTTGCTCTGGATTAAGAATATTTGATTGGCTGATCTGGAAGGAAAAGCACAACCCCAGGTGCACAACTGCCTTCTCTCTCATTCCTTGGTCAGCAACACCGAAATGTAAGCCTGACGCATATATAAAGTGATTCTTAGAATAAGGGGCTACAAATAAAGCATTTACCTCAGGACAGCAGCTTCACCAAAAGCCAAATGGGGAAAAGAAAAACCTTGCATGTAAATGGAGTTTTCCGACTGGGAAACATTAGTCTCCTGATCACTGGACTGTTGAAGAAATTCACATCAAGTTGCAACCTACCTTAATATTTAGGACAATTCTAAAGCAATGTGATGGCTAATGATAAAATGGAAGCTGAAATTGCCTTATGGGCAAAATTCATGTTGTCCATGTTGAATAAATAGAAAATTAAAACAATAAGTGATACATGTGATGAAAATTACAAGAACAATGATAGACCAGCAGGTCAGATATATTAGAGGTCTATATGTGTTCTTTAATTTTGAATGCAGCAGTTATAACTTTAACAACGATATCGGAAATCTACTCTTCAGTCTGCTACAGAAAACTTATGCTTTCACAATCTCTCCATTTCTGTGTGCTCTCCTTTAAACATAATCTTCAATAGATAGGACAGTAAAAAGTGAGGTTATTCCTGTAAATTTTGTGCTTATGTTTGGCTAAAACCTGGCATGTTGTCTTAATTTATAAAGAAAAACTTCTTAAAACGTCATATTTATGGCAACTGTGTGGTCATCTCTGAGTAAACCAGCTCTTGTAAATAAAGTGTCCTGCTCACTAGGTTACATTTTTATCAACAAGATTGTCATATCAAGGCTCTTGGACAAACCACATGAGCAAAATCACTTATTTCTTTTTCACTTTTCTTTGGGAACGTCATCCTAATAATCTGAGTTGCTTTTGTTTTAGATTTATAAGTATTTCAGTGCTATCCAGAAAGTGAACAAGTCACCACAGAGTTTTAAAAAATTTTTCTAAGTTTCTACTTTTCTACAGTAGCCTGTTCTATCTGATCACTGGATGTAGTCTAAAGTTCCTTGCCATTGACTATTTTGTTTTTAATACATTGACTATTGGTGAAAGAGCTTAAAATACAGTAATAATTCTGATTTTCAAAAATAATTTGTACAAAGAAGTTAAAAAACAATTTCAACACTATAGGCAATAGGTTTTGTAGTGTTAGTCTCATCAATAGAAATAAATGCAGTGTGAAGTCTGAATATGGCTACTGTAAAGGTGAACAAGACTTTGGTAGTATAAATTCTCTTGTGTTTATTAAAATTTGTCAGGACTTTAAATGTCTTTATTTTTAATGATACTATACAGTATAACAAAAGAAATGAATATAAATTATAAGTGTACAGTTCAGTAAATTTTCCTAAAGTTAATACAGCTATATAACTAACATCCAAATCTAGAAACAGAATATCATTAATATTCTCAAATTGCTCTTTATGTTCCCCAGTCATAAAACCCCTATCCTGAGCTTGAACACTTTAGATCAAATTTACCTTTATTTTAACTTAATGTAAATGGAATCTAAATTATGTACTCTTTAGCATCTGGATTACTTTGCTCCATATTATTTTTGAGATATTCTTCTATGTGGATTTGTACAGTCTTTATTCACATATTCTTATTGCTTGATAGTATACTATTATTATACACTATACCAATTCTACAGTAAAAAGGCATTTTATGTTGTTTCAACTTTTGAATATTATGAATAGAGCTCTGTTGAATATTTTCTATACATCTTTCTTGTAATACTTGTTAAACAGATACCTAGGTGTCGAATTTCTGGATCAAACAGCATCTGTCTGTATATTCTGCTCTATAAAATACTATCAAATAGTTTTTTCTCAAATGATTGCAACTGTTTATGCCAATTGTTCCACCTGCTTAACAATACTTGCTATTTTCTGACTTTTTCTTCATATTCATGATGGTGGGTGTGTAGTGTTAACATCTTGTGATTTTAATTTATATTTCTCGGACGAAAATAAAGTTGACAGGTTTTCATATGCTTATCGGTCATTTGAAGACACTCTTTTGTGAAGTGCCCAAGGTTTTTGTCTATTTTTCTGTTACCCTGTCTGCTTCTTTCTAGTCAATTCTTTTTTCATAGATGCCAGTGTTCAGGTGAAATTCCCTATTTTTTTCCCTTTATTTTCTGTAGCATATTTATCAAAGCTATTTCAAAGTCCTTGTCAGCTAATTCCAAAATGTGAATCACTGCAGATCTGAGTTTACTGTTTTTCTCTTCATTTTGGTCATATGGTTTGGGTGTGCTTAGTAATTTTGCTTTAATGATAGATACTGTGTTTTTTAAAGTCTCCAGATGATGTTAACTTCCCTGAGTGATGATTAAGGTTTCCCTCCACCAGGTAGAGAGTGGAGGCTGATCACCTTAACCTAAAATAGGACTGTGCTCAGTCCACACAGAAAAAGACCCAAGGGAAGATGTTTACATCTGATGTGCACTTGATCACCCAGAATTTTTAAACTATCGATCTAGTGTCTAGGACCCCTGCCCTGATCAATACCTGATTCTAACATTTTGTCCCCAAATTGAGAGAATATGGCCTAATTTTAGAACGTGGCTTAGATTTTTTGGTTCCAGTTGTATAAAATCCCAGATTGGAACAGGCCCTGCATTCTTGAGCACAAATTCCCACCAAAAGCTCTCTGTCCACTGTCAATAGTCTTCTGCCAACACAAAGGTCCAGTTCTTGGACACCGGTGCAGAATTAGACATAGCTAAGTTCTCCAGAATAAAAGTGGCTGCAGATGTCTGCTCACCTCTCTGAAGGTCTTTCATCTCTGGAGTTTTAACCCCTCTAGATACCATTGCCACTGCAGATCTCTGATAGCTTCAAAGAGATGACTTCTCTATTTTATCTGGGTTTTCTAGTTTTCTTTGGTTGGAATGCTGGCTTGACGCAAACTACTCCATCCCATGGAGAAGCAGAAATTCTTGATCACAATGCATTTTAAAATATATATATATATTGTATTTATACATGTGAGTATTCATGTGTATATAGATAAATATGAATTTTAAATGTCCTGGACTAATTAAAATTACATTTAAACCTAATATTTGAGCTTTGAAACCTTAAGAATAGGGAGAAAAATGGACAAGCATCAGACAAATTTTTTGGTTTCCCAGTGCATAGAAAAGTTACATTTACGCTATACTGTAGATTTTAAAGTGTGCAATAGCATTACGTCTATAAAAATTATGTACATAATTTAATTTAAGAATATTTTATTGCTAAAAAATGCTAACCATCTTCTGAGCCTTTAGCAAATCAGAATCCTTTTGCCGATGGAGGGTTTGAAATATGTCAAGGATTACCAAAATATGACACAGAGACACAGAGTGAGCAAATGCTGTTCCAAAATGGCACTGATAGACTTGCTCGAGGCAGGGTTGCCACCAACCTTCAATCTGTAAAAAAGACAACATATTTTCCAAGCACAAAAAACAAGGTATGCATGCCTGTATTGTAAAAGCCACTCACATAACATTTTACAGCCAAAACACCCATATTTACACATAGTAAGAGTAACAATTTGATTTTACTAATATTTTCATAAGATCAATTCTGAAACGTATATACCATTTCGGAGTCCATATCCTTATTTTTTGCGTTTAC
>RJWK010003529.1:0-63671 GCA_004363435.1 Platanista minor
TTTTTTTTTTTTTTTTTGCTGTACTTGGGCCTCTCACTGCTGTGGCCTCTCCCGTTGCGGAGCACAGGCTCCGGACACGCAGGCTCAGCGGCCATGGCTCACGGGCCCAGCCGTTCCGCGGCATGTGGGATCTTCCCGGACTGGGGCACGAACCCGTGTCCCCTGCATCGGCAGGCAGACTCTCAACCACTGCGCCACCAGGGAAGCCCAGCCTTTACATTTTAATAAGTCAAATTTGCTTCTTGAAATCATCCCCTGATTCTATATCAAGAGCATTCTTTTTCATTGTTCAGTGTCCAGTCTGGGATACAACTAATAACGATAGCTGGAAAAGACTTGGAAAGAAAGGGATGACATGAAATTAATTAAATTCATTTATAATGGGAATTGGAGAAAAATCAAAAAGAGGAATTACAGACCTTGAAGTAGAGAATGCTGTATGGTAGTTAATTAATGATTTTTATGGGTTTAAACACTCGAATTAGGGAATCAGTTCTTTGTGTTGAATAGAAAATAATGTGAGAAATGTTAATTAAAATGGCATTTTGAAAGATTTGAATATGTTACTGTTCCATCAATAAAAGATTGTGGTGAACTTGAAGGATTTATAAAACAAAAGTATTCAAAGATGTTATTAATATCTACCTTTTTTTCATCCCTCCCATCTTGTGTTGCACAGATTTCACAAAAAACTGCCAAGTTTTGGTTTCTGTTTTAGGAAAAAAAAAAAAAATCAGTCCTTATTTGGCAACTATATATACCCAGATTTGTGCCATCTGATGAAAGAAATCAGAAATGGCTCTTTAATATTATAACTCTGTGATTAATTTATAAGAAGATATTCTTTTAGCTTAATAAAGACAATGATCAGTCATTGCTGATCATTGACTTCCTAAAGAAAGAGGCAATTTAGTATTCCTGGCTCTATAAAGTCAGATCTGGTTCTCCCATTTCTTAGCTGTGTAACTTTGGTCTAATTATTTAACCTCTCTGTTCTTGAGTTACCTCATCTGTAAAATGAGAATCATAATTATACCTACTCCAGAGGTAATACATATAAAGTCCATAGAACATTTCCTGGGACAGGTCAGTAGTCTATACTTGTTAGTGATTTTTATTACTATATTTTAGGCTTCCCACTAAATACATTATATATTTAATTTTGTACTTTAGTCTTCATTTCAGGTAAGGGAATTGACACTGGTTAAATGGTGTGGCTAAAGTCACAAACCATTAGAGTCTGAATTCAAATTATAGTCTTATTTCATATGTGAGCATTTTATATTGTGTAAATATGTTTTCTATCATAAATCTTCATTATTTTCTTTTAAAGTAGGCATTTTTCTAATCAGTAAAATATAGGATTTTTATGTTACATTAACATTGAATAATGTCTTGTCTGCTATACAGTGCTCTGAATCACTCATGGCAAATAATGTGGCAACAGAGTCCTGGTACATATATCATTTTCAAGGAATAATAACATTTTTACTGAGGCCCATTTGGACCATGTTTTGATCAGATTTCTACTCCCTTAGCAATTTGAAATCCAAATGAATTGATTTGTGTCTAACTCCCTTCCCTCCACCAGAGTCTCTGAAGGAGAACTCTGTAGTAGGACCATGGACAAAACAAATAGGACTACAGGCACATAAAGAAAGTCGCACATTGCTAAAGGTTATTAAGAAGGAAGAAGACTACTTTATATACTTAGAGCTCTTTAATGTTATTACATTCATTCTGTGACAGCAGAATAAGGTGTACATAGAAATGCTCAAATAATATATTTTTGAAGAATATTGCCATAAAATGCATAAAACATGAACTACAGGAGCTATAGAAATCCCATTAATATCCTGAGAAACAATCCTAGCCCTTAAGTGGCTCTAGTATGACAATAAAATCCACATAGAATGTGTACTCTAAATCAAGCCTTAAAATTCTCTGGGTTTCTGTTTTCATATGAAAATAAAATGAGGTAATAATGCTGGTGCCAGGGACTGTATCTGGCATAGATTGAGCACTCAGCAAATATTTGTTCATTAGTGAATATCTAGAGTGCTATCAGATAATATGTTAAAAGAGTCAAGAATCCTAAAGCCAGATACTTATAAACTACTGGCTCTTACTATAATAGTATATTTATCAAGAATTAGCTATTTTTAGTAGCAGTAGTAGTAATTAGTACCCATCTACCACTTATCTATAATAACAATATATTTGTAATTCAGAATTCACAGTATTCATCTTACTGTGATTAATGGAAATGCAGAATTTAAAAAAAAGAATCTTCTAAATTCTTGACACTATACCCAAACAGTTAATGTACAAACAAAGTAAAGCATATAGTCTTTACCTAAAACTTTTAATCTTGCTTCTCTGTTTCTACTGTCCTTCCATCTCTACAATCCATTGACTTCATGAGAACACTGTAGCTCACTTTCTTTTACTCTCCCAACGCTTGCCTTCATTTGCTTCCTTTCGCAGCTTGGATCTCCTGGTTCATTATTATTATTCATTTCTGTCCCCAAATCATCCCCTCACTATTCTCTTTCTTCCTGTATCATAAACGCTTGGCAAAATTCAACCCTTGTTTAAACTAAGAAATGGCTTCTCCGTTCCTGAAGAGAAGCAGCAGAAAACTGATGCAGGAAATCAAATGGATGAGGCTGATTGGCTGTAATCAAAATTAGTGAACATTAATTCTAAATGGAACCTAACTTTGTGTAGAAAATATACCATGTCCCCCACTCACCTCAGTCTTAATTAATGGAAATGCAGAATTTAAAAAAAGAATCTTCTAAATTCTTGACACTAAATCTATCCTCCCTATTAGCCTCATATGTATTGACAAATTAGGAGATAGAGATTGGAATATCTCCATCTTCCCATCCCCAAATCTATGGTCCAGATCTCACTTGTACCCGTCCTTTTCCTCTTCATCTCACAATATTCCTTTTCCTGTGAAACATCAAGGCTGTCCTTTAAACTTGAAAATCTTGCTAGTTTTTAAAGTGTGGTCTAAGAACCAACAGCAATGACATTACATGAGTTATAATTCCATTTGGATTGGAAAGCTGGTTCATATCGGTCTTATATCAACATAATTTACTTTAAGCTGCCAAAAACTGTCATGGGGATTCTGCAGAATAAAAGTATAAGACCACTGTCTTTGAAGGCTTGCAGAATAAGTAACAATTAAAAACAAATTGAAGAAAAGAAAACACACAACTAATGGTTTATGGCCTGTTTTCTTTGCATTTTAAATTACAAGGTTGTATTAGATCATTTCTAATAGCATGGCCTTTAAACTTTCCTGATCTGAAGCCCTGGAATTCTGAAAGACTAAAAAAGTGGCACACAAAATTATTGATTTAAGATGTAAGCTCCAGGAAGACAGTTACTTTTCTGTTTCATCTGCTGCTGTATTTAAACCACCTAGAACAGTGCGTTATGCATAATTAGCATTATGCAGTTTCAAATGAAACTCTGTGAGAGATAGTTTCAATAAAAACAAATAAAAAAACCCCAAACCAATTTTATGTTATACCTTTAGGTTAAGAAAAAGGAGTATTGTTGAGGGTGACCCGTTCTATTTCTCCACTGATATCTCTCCCTTAGTGAAGAGAGAATGAAAATTTTTCCAACATTTTGACCCATCTATATATTGTGAGGACACCAAGGGAAAAGTAATGAATTTTTCTAATTATTGGAAAACTGACATGTTCTTGGTCCTCTTTCTCTACTCAGTTGGGTTTATGAATGGAAGGTCAATATTCGTGCACTGACAAGATGTATTGACTTCAGCTCTCTACTAATTCAGTTCTTGTTTTCCACTGGACCTGCATGAGCCCAAGGACTGTGAATTCATACAGTTCCTGTTTTCCTGTAAAAGGCATACTAGATAGGATTTCTTTTCTCAGGCTAACCTTTTCCTGCTTCACATGGGTGGGTAAAATAAGGTTGACCCTCAGATTCCTGGATGTATTCAGTGTAGTGAAAAGAGGCTAAGCAGTATCACTCCATCCAGAATTTTTCAGGGAGCTCTGCATATTGATTGTTTACCTGATGGCATTAATTGTACTGATATTTTGATTATTATTTGGCTCTGTATATGAATCTCCAAACAGAATCCAGAGCGGAGGAAGAGTGAGTGATGGATTAACTTCCAACAAGTTTTATTATGTCTGAGCCATAGCCATGAGACAAATCCACTACAGTTTTACATATGAGTACATTGAGAACATTCAAGTTGCTATATGGATTTTCTTTCTAACTTAAAAGTGTAGAGATTTCTTCTCTTTTGATTAGAGAAGAGGGCTATCACAAGTACATTGCTCTTAAGGATGTTTTTCCCTCACAAAGATTCCTGTATTATCCCCTTCTCTGAAAACATACAGCAAGCAAAGCTCTATGATCATTTATGGCATCAACTTGGAGAGATGAGATTATGTAACCAATTTCTATTCTCAGCTACATCTCAGCACTCTCATTTCATTGGCTTCACTGATAGTGGTCATTGTTTGTTTTAACATTTAATAGGATTTTAAAATAGAGCAGAGAGAAATTAAATGCTAGAAATAAAATTGTTTGAAAGATATTTTCTCCCATTCTGAGGGTTTTCTTTTTGTCTTGTTTTTGGTTTCCTTTGTTGTGCAAAAGCTTTGAAGTTTCATTAGGTCCCATTTGTTTATTTTTGTTTTTATTTCCATTTCTCTAGAAGGTGGGTCAAAAAGGGTCTTGCTGTGATTTATGTCAAAGAGTGTTCTTCTTATTTTTTCCTCTAAGAGTTTCATAGTGTTCAGTCTTACATTTAGATCTTTAATCCATTTGGAGTCCATTTTTGTGTATGGTGTTAGGAAGTGTTCTAATTTCATACTTTTACATGTAGCTGTCCAGTTTTCCCAGCACCACTTATTGAAGAGGCTGTGTTTTCTCCATTGTCTGTTCTTGCCTCCTTTGTCATAAATTAGGTGACCATATGTGCTTGGGTTTATCTCTGGGCTTTCTATCCTATACCATTGATCTATATTTCTGTTTTTGTGCCAGTACCATACTGTCTTATTTGCAAGTGAAACAACTGACAAAGGATTAATCTCCAAAATATATGAACAGCTCATGGAGCTCAATATCAGAAAAACAAACAACCCAATTAAAAAATGGGTGGAAGACCTAAATAGACATTTCTCCAAAGAAGACATACAGATGGCCAAGAGGCACATGAAAAGATGCTCAACATCACTAATTATTAGAGAAATGCAAATCAGAACTGCAATGAGGTATCACCTCACACTGGTCAGAATGGCCATCATTGAAAAATCTACAAACAATAAATGCTGGAGAGGGTGTGGTGAAAAGGGACCCCTGCTTCACTGTTGGTGGGAATGTAAATTGATACAGCCACAATGGAGAACAGTATGGAGGTTCCTTAAAAAACTAAAAATAGGACTATCATATGACCCAGCTATCCCACTACTGGGCATCTACCCTGAGAAAACCATAATTCAAAAAGAGTCATGTCCCACAATGTTCATTGCAGCTCTATTTACAATAGCCAGGGCATGGAAGCAACCTAAATGTCCATTGACAGAGGAATGATTAAAGAAGATGTGACACATATATACAATGGAATGGAATATTACTCAGCCATAAAAAGAAATGAAACTGAGTTATTTGTAGTGAGGTGGATGGACCTAGAGTCTGTTATACAGAGTAAAATAAGTCAGAGAAAAACAAATACCATATGCTAACACTTATATATGGAATCTAACAGAAATGATACTGATGAGTCTGGTGGTAGGTTGGAATAAAGATGCAGACATAGAGAATGACTTGAGGACATGGGGTGGGAAGTGGAAGCTGGGGTGAAGTGAGAGTAGCATCGACATATATATACTACCAAATGTAAAATAGATAACTAGTTGGAAGCAGCAGCATAGCACAGGGAGATTAGCTTGGTGCTTTGTGATGACAAATATGGAGGGTGAGAGGGAGGCTAAAGGATATACGGAGATATATGCACGCATATGGCTCATTCACTTTGTTGTACAACAGAAACTAACACAGTATCGTGAAGCAATTATATTCCAATAAATGTGAATAAAAAATGCAAAAAAAATGTATGAAAGAAACAAGATAAAATCCAAGGCTAGGGTCTTTGTATTCTACAGGATGAGTTCTAATGAACAGGAAATAATATCTAAATGAATGATATCAAAGAAATATCTATATTTCTTCTTTTTTTTTTTTTTTTTTTTTGCTGTACGCAGGCCTCTCACTGTTGTGGCCTCTCCCGTTGCGGAGCACAGGCTCCGGACACGCAGGCTCAGCGGCCATAGCTCATGAGCCCAGCCGCTCCGCGGCATGTGGGATCTTCCCGGACCGGGGCACGAACCCCCCGTGTCCCCTGCATCGGCAGGCGGACTCTCAACCACTGCGCCACCAGGGAAACCCAGAATTATCTATATTTCTATAGGCAGATGCATAATAGCTAGTTTTAGGTGGAATTAACAAAAAGATACCATCCTTTTTTTGTTACTATTACAACAAAGAAATCCTTCTTTAATGAAAGACTAAGAATCGCCATTATCCTTTGTAATGGGTAGATAAGAAAAAACTAATACCTTGAGATTGTCTGTAATTTTGAAGTGACAGAGTTATAGGCACTGCTCCAAGTCTGAATGGCAACAAGCAGCCCGGTATTTCCACATACAGTTGTGTCATCAAGTAAGGATGACTTATTAGCCATGAATTTCATGCAGCAGAGAGAAAAAAAAATGTGTAAATCAGAAACTGAAGGTCAATGAAGTAAATCAAAGTAATGTTTTCTTTATATTATCAGTGTGCTTAGGACAATCCCAGAAACTTGCACTTAAAAGTATGTATATATGAAGAGCTCCAACAGAATGAATAATGCAAATAGCCAGAAACAGGCTCAATGATTAACAACTCTGTGACTTTAATAAACAAACCATGTTATTTCAAGTTTGTGACAATTGGTGAAGTCTTGTGGTCCAACGAGCATACGAGCTGTACAGGATGACAGGATTTAAGGTAGGCAAGGGAATTGCTATAATAAAGCTTTATCATTTGGCATACAGTAAAAGTAAACATGAAGCAACTTCATTAAAAATTCTACACTCCCAATCTGTACACAGCAGAGACCAAAAGCCTGATCTAGAAATAGACAACTTGTTCCTATTGTGGATCAAAATGGGAAACTTAAACAAGCGATAATGAAAGCACCAACAGTGACCACAGCAGAGAAAAAAATGTGATGAGTGGCATAGAAATAAATGTTAATAAAAAATCCACACATGTTTAGTAAGTTAGCAGTAGAAGAGAAAACTTGTGTGGATGTCAGCAAAATCACATGGTTTGTATAAATGCTGCATATATAGTTGTAAATAAAAATAGATCCCAGATATGCATACAATCTTGTATGTATGTTTGTAATAATTTTCTTTGAGATACTGAAAAGTTTGACAAGAAATAGAGGCTGAAGCAAATAGAAACTGAAATTTTTAAGGAAAAATCACCAAGAAAGATAGACTAAAGCTGACAAACACCAAAACAATCACGCACAAATTTGTGCTTCTAGCTTTCAGACATTATTTCTTGGCTTGACTGTGTAGCATGACAGTGAGACAAGCTTTGTTACATTGGACAGTCTAGATATTATTGTCTAGTTTTTCTCAATGGTAGTTGTAATAAGTACGGGCTTTGAGTTTTGAAAGGGTAGCTGCCATCAAGTGAGGAAAATGGAATTTCAGGGAGAAATAAATCACTTCACCAAAGCATTACTCAGCTGACAAAACTCGCTCTCCAAGGAGAAGAAGCATTAGTTATTTTGTGCACAACATCCATTCTTGCATCCTCTGATTTTTCTTTTTTTTAACCTTGGCTACAATTCCCAACTTTATAGGGGAAACTACCTATCTTGGGAGATATATCACTGATGTTTATATTCCAAATTTGAGGTGTAGGGGTTAAAGCAAATAAATGTGTGTCTTATTCTCCCTTCTATGGTATAAATTCTACAAAAAGGGTCAGTATCTTACCAGACTCCCATATAAGGCAATTAAAAATATTGGAAAAATGAAGCTATAAATAGCTGAATAAAGAAGCTTTAGGAAGTGAGTTCTGAGTTTGCTTTTTATCATTATCATTTAGATCTTGCCAATCTCATAAAAAGTTTATAAGCTATCAGCCTTTAAACTGATCCTAGTTGGACATCTTTCTCACTAAAATGAGAATTAAGGAGAAAGTACTTAGGAAATAAAAGTTAACTAGTATTTAAAGTAAAATAAATAATTTAAAAAACTGTAGCAGTTTTGCTCGTCTCCCTGTTGATTTATAAAATTTGCATAAGCCACATCCTCATGATGGGGGAGAAGAATCACTCAGGAATTCTTTCACTCACATGCAAACTTTGGTCTCTCTTTTATTTGCCATCTTCTCTTTTCCTCATTCTTTACTATATGAGGTAGAATTACTGTAGTTGCATCTCTCTTAGTGAGCCTAGAACGGAAGTGATAAGCACTTTGTAATCAGCTTGTCTGCTGATTACACGTCTCCTTTGGCTAAGAAGTCCATTAAAATGTGTATTTTTGTCTTCTGAGTTTTAGCTCTGAAATGAAATACCTACTTATACTACAAAATAGAAACTATTTCAGGTAAAGTTTTCTCCTATTGTATATCTTTAAATTAACCTAGGCTGCAGAAAACATTTTGAATATACTATGTGCACTCTGGTTTCTTTTCAATGACTTTTAGCTTCCTTGAGAAAGTCCTGGTTCTCAGGTATGATTTTCCTCACCTTCACGTTTACTTTTATCTACACCCATCTGACTTTCTTTCTCCCATTTTCAAAGGGGAGAAAAATGTCCATTTCCTTTTAAAGGATGATGACTTCATCTCTGCATAGACTCTTATCTTCTTTAGCATCCTCAGCAGTTATGCTCCAAGACTGATCACCATTCTTTCCCATATTCATAACTGCTCTCTTTTTGGAAATTTCTCCTCAACAAATAGCATATATAATCACTTATCCCTTAAAAATAAAGGTAAAAATGATATTTTAATTCCACTTACCTCTCTAGATATTGCCTATGCTAGCCAATAGGGCAGATTACTTACATTAAGATTATTCTCCTTCCAGGCATGTGGTAAGATTGTGAATGAACTTTGATTTACCTTACTTTTGAGCGAAAGCCTTATGAGCTAGCTCAAGATTCTCCATTTTTCCATACCCCTTTCATGCAACAAGTGATTATCCAGGAGGCAGATGTTTGTTGTCTAGGTCCCTGAGTGATCACAGTGTTGAGTGGACAGCCTTGCTGACTTGAGATAAAAATAATGTGGTGTGAGTAGGAAATACCTCTTTACTTTTAAACTCTGAGATTTTGGGTTCGCTCTTTACCAAAGCATAACCTCTCTATCCTGCTTAATACAGAAATCGATTCCTAGAATTTGGGTGCTAACACAACAAAAACCTAAAATATAAGATAATGTCTCGCTACCCATGTGGTAAGCAAAGAGGAACCTGTTATTTATGGCTTAAAAAAAAAGTGCTACACATTAGACAGTCGCAAAACTTTTGGTAAAAATATTTTTGGTTATAATTTAGAAAGCAGACCATGCAGGTAGTGGATCTGAAGGGTTAATGGAAAAAATATTCAATATATTTAACAAGGCATTATAAGAAAAGAGCTCAAAATAAATCACCCAGTTTTCAGTAATGAATAAAAGGGAATAAAGCATATCCAGAAATTTGAAGCCTTGTAATATTAAAATGACAACTGTTTTTAAAACCAAAAGAGTAGGGGGAAGAAACTTGAGAAAACTTTTGAGGAATAAATGAAATGTTGATTTAAACTGAGTCTTGCAAGTAAAAAAAAATGTGAACAATTTTCAACCAATTAAATCACCTCAGAGCAAATATCAAATTAAGGAAATGACCATGACAGTCATATTTAAAACCACCTGGATTAAGGTACACCAGAAAAAAATCCAAATTAAGATGATGACATCCAATAAATATTTTCAAATGGGCAAAATGCCTCAAGAAACAGAGACTAAGAATATGTGCTTGCCAAACCTACCCACTTGATAACTTCCAGGTATATGTTAAGTCAAGGTATTGCTAGAGTGTAGGAAATGGAGAGAGAGAGCGCAATACAGTTCGTATGAGATGTGTGTCTTGAAAGGAAATGTGCTTGTGAATACTGACATATAAAGATAAAGCTGACTGGAATCAAATTGATAAGAACAAAACAGGCTTTTTAAAAAGGATGTACTGTCCAAAAAAACACACAAAAAAACCAAAACCAAAACCAAAACCAAAACCAAAATGAGCTTGGACCAGAGGAGACCGTTGCCATTTGAGACTTGAAATGACTCTAGGTCCCAGTTATCTCTGGGCAGAAAGTAATCTGAGAACTATCTGCAGTAGCATCCAAGCAGAGCATGTTCCCTGATGTCCATTTCAACTGTGGCAAAGGAAGAGAGTGGAAAAAATAGTTGGTTTCTGATTTGTGTTGTGTTCTTCTGTTTTCCCAAAGGGAGCAGTTATCGTGATTATCCAGACCTTGTTCTTCCAATATTTATTGAGGTGTGTTTGTGGAGGCAAATAACATGTCTTTCTAAATTCAGAGGTCTCCAAAACAAGAATAACCATAGCCATGGTTTATCTAAAATCTCTTGTCCATCATTCTAGGTAAAAGACATTGTAGGTAAAAGTGCCAGAGAAAACTGGCACTTTTAGTTTGGTGCCATGATTGAACGGGATTTATGGCTGAGGTGAGTAAACCCTGGATTCAGGAGGTAGAGTGAGCAGAATATTTGGTGAAGAGAATAGATTGCAATAGTATTTACAGTTTTCATAAATATTTCTCTCTTTCTCATTCTGGGAAGAGAGTAAATTGCACTTCTACCCCTTGAATGCAAGCATGAACACATGCCTGTGGTTAAGATATGTGTCTTCAAGATTCAGTGCACAATTTTCTGTTTCTTTTCCCTCTCTGCCACAATAACTCCAAATTTTAAAGGTTCCCTTCGCTTGGATTCTGAGTGAGGATGATGTAGATCAGAATCTTCTGCTGACATGAGATGGGCATGAAGCCTAAGCAAGCAATAAACTTCTGGTGTTCTAAGTAGTGAGATATTAAGGTTGTTTATTGCAGCATAACCAAGAAATTCTGACTGTTACATTACTTAACTTGTGTCTTTTTTTCCCCTGTCAGGTTTTGAAATATATAATTTATATGTGTTACTTCCAAATTTTTTTCACAATGTTTTTATCCCACAGGAATCTGGCTTCTGTTACTTCCACAGCTGTAAAACTGGCCCATTAAGTTCACCAAAAACTGATTATAGCTAATTCATTAGAGACATTTTAGTCTGTATCTTATTAACAAAACTGCTGCATGATTTTGTTGAATTTTTTGACTGGAAACTCTTTCCTTCCCTGGATTTTGTGATACCATTATGTTTTCAGTTCATGCTTTCTAGTAGATCCTTTATAATTTTCTCTCGCATTTCACATTCCTTAAACTTTAGTGTTCACCGAGGTTCTAAAACTCTTTCATAGTTCTGCTTCCTCTGGGAAAACCACCTAACTCCAATGAGGTCAGCAATGGGAAATGTTCGGGGAACTCCTAAATTAGTATCTCTTGTCCAGATCATTTTGTTGAGTTCTGAAAACTATGTCTGCTGTTACCTGAACATGATTACCACCTGTATGTGAATCTCACGTGTTCAAAGTAAACTTATACTTTCCTTCAAACATGTTTTTCAGTGTAACTTTCCTTTTTGGTGAACATTACCAGTAAATCTCCTCCACCTAGTTGTCAAACCTCTCAACTTGTAGATATTCATGACTTTTGTCTGTCTCCACCACACTCATCCAAATGATTACTAAGTGCTGCTTATTCTAACTCTTAAACAACCATCCTATTTCTATTTCAAGTGCCACTGTTTTAGCCCAGGGTCTTATTATTTCTCACTTGATTTTCCAAAAGCTGGCTTACCCTTTTGTTCCTATTGTCATCCAGTTCATGCCCAGCATTGTGGCCCAAGTGATCCTCCTAATGTAAAAGTTGGCACAAATCACTCTTCTTGAATTTCTTCAAAGGCTCTCTCTCTTTTGCAAATAAGATTAAATCCATCTCCTTTACTATACTTACAAAGATATCTTATGTATTCTTTAATTCTTTCTCAAAATTCATCTCTTCACATTTTCCCCTTGTAACATATGCTCAATCCATTCTGAACTGCATATAATTCGCTAAAGCCATGTCTTCTCATCTTGCCACTCTTGTATGTGCTTTTTGTTAAAGTTAGCATTATTTTTTTCTTCACCTGAAAATAAACTCTATTTGATTCAAATAACAGGACAGTTTTTCCTCATTGGTATTCCCCATTATACTCTTTGCACACCCTTATCTTTTCACTTATCCTACTGTGTATCATTCAGAATTTTTTGTCCCTTTCTGCCAACCTACTGTACAGGTTCTGACTGCAGAGACTGTTATTCCTATTTCTTTGTATCCCTAGTGTCTAGGATACCAAATGTTTAATAGTGAGTACTCAACATTCATTTATTAATAAATAAATATGGATGCCTTGATGTGGAAGCTTTCACTGTATTCAAATTCACTCATATATATAAATAAAACTATATATTCTTTGAATTGGTTTTAATAACATCATAGTTATTTATCTATTGATGAATTCCTTTTATCAGAAAGATCTGAACTATTCAGTCTTGAAATAATTGGACTGGCAGAAGTCTGCTAAAAAATAAAACATTTCTTTACATATTATTCATTTCTAGTTTTATTTCTTTAATGGATGTGCCATTGAAATTAGCCTCAGGAACATATCCTCTGGCAAGTCATTTCTTCTCACCTTTCTCTAGCACAATCTCAAAGAAAGACTTCTCATTATTCTCTGTAATCCTATTTAGCTTGTTAAAATTATCTCTGTTCAGTCAAAAAACATGACATTCTAGGCCCATAAAAGTGATGAAGCAGCTCTATTTAACAGACCAGAAAAAGTTTCTTAATAATTTTCTCTTCATGATTTTGAAAAGCTTTTTGGGGAGAAATGATGTTGATCTCACTTAATTCTGCCTTCCTTCTTACTTACCTCCCAGAAACCAAAACGAGGTTTACCTGATAAGATTTAAGATCATGAATAAATTTCTTTTAGTATGTTTGGTAGAGGAGTTATTAAAAGCTGTAAATAACTTGAGTAATATTTAATTTATTGTCTTGTAACTGTAGTAAATATAGTTCTTGGTAAACAGAAATGGCCATTCGAATTTCAAATGTGTCTAGTTGCTATATTATTCATGAAAAATGCTTATACAGATTATGCTATTATGGATTGATTAATTACACTAAGGTAAAATGTTTATGCTTTCTGTAGAGTACAATGAAATGAAAGTGATTCATTCATAAAATTCTATGATAAAAAATATCTCTAATTATAAAATACTATCCTCAAGTCCCAACACATACTTAAAATATGAGTGGCATCCAATGGACTTTGGAAGTGATAATCAGTTCTTAAGAATGCTTTAAAATTAAAAAAAGTAAAAACATGTGTATTAAAAATTCTCAGAAAATGCCATTGAATAAACACAATAAAACACTAAAATACAATTTATTAAGCATGCAGACATATGGATCTTAACACTTCACCTGATTTAAGACTCTGCACAGCTTCCTGACTGGCAGGAGGCTGACTTTAGTTAAAAAAAAATACAAGATAAGTAATCCCAAATAAACCAATATAAATTTTTGAAGGTCATTTGTCATAAAAAACAAAAGTACACTATGAACAAGCAGAGTTAATACTTTCTTCTTTTTGGCATAGCTGGAAAAAATAATTAGATTCAAAGTACAAGCATTGATAATACAGAACTTGTATAGTACATTGAACAAGTTCTTTCAGAAGCATGTTTTATAATTTTTTTCCTAAGCCAAAGATGTTAGCTGTTTTCACATCAAAATAATGATGTTAGTCATGAGTCTCTTGGAAAAGCATTTTTAAAAGCTTTGATCGATGAAACGGGAGACGTGTTCTTCAGAGCAAATGAAAAGAGTCATATTTTCAACAGAATATCATGAGCAGAAATTCTCTGGCAGTAACCTTTAAGTAGATATTTTAAGTGTCTGATGAAAAGTTGTCAGAGAGAGGCTCAAAACTATAAACTAACCTATGAGAAGTGGGGTATCAAAAGGCCAAAAAAAACCCCTGAAAAATGACAAACATTTTAGGAAGCAAGAATCCAAAGAAGAACATTCAAGAGAATAACACGAGCTTGTATTCACATATTTTACACTTTTCTCTGAAAATGTACCCACATATAAAACAAGAATACATTTAAAAATGTAAAGCTCTGTAATTTCACTCAGTGTGATCAGAACTGTGCAACCACTACTCACATCAAAAATTAGACAAATGCCAGCTCCCAGAAGCCCCTCTGATACTCCTCCCTCAAAGTAATTACTATCCTGAATTCTGTTCAGGGGTTGTGCCTGTTTTACAACTCAAACATCACACACACACACACACACACACACACACACACGCACATGCACACGCACACACACACACACACACATATCAACAACGGGACTATACTATTTGCATTTGAGTGTGTGTGTGTGCTGGTGTTTTTTCTCTCAACATGTAGCATAATTTAAACATGTTTTTGTGGTTGCGATAGCATCTTTTCTTTGATGTGTAGCATTCTATTTTATGACTATATTAAGATCAATCCATTCTGCCGGTTCTGGACATTTTGGTTGTTTTTCATTTGTAGCTAATGTCATCCTTTAAAATAAAACAGGCAGTTATTTTACCGGCAAAATGGGTTTATTCGGGAATAGCAGAGGAATTGCAATTCTGGACTTGAAAGCTATGGCAAAGCCATAAACAATTCCGGCAAAGTGGAGGATTGTTGCTTTATGGAGAAAAAGTAGAAAGTTGAGGGTGCTGCTTTGAAGGAAAGTCCATCCAGGAGGAGAGCAAGAGTTCAGCGTGGGGACAGTTTCTCACTGGCTGAGTGGTGGTAGTATGTATCTCCGTGGCTGGGCTGTTGCTGGACAAGGAGAGAATCTTCTTTCCTCTTTGCTGGAGTGGGAAAGTAGTAACATTCTTGTTGGAGATGCAGGGCACGTCTTTTGTTTAGCGTGTGCAGACAGCAAAGAGTGTAAGAGATCCCCTTCAGGGCTTCTTGACTCCATTTTAAATGAGGTGTCTCTGTATTAATTTTCACGCTAATAGAAATCATACTGCTATAAAACTATTGTATGTGTCCTGTGATGCAAATATGAGAATTACTGGTTAACAGGGAATGTATGCCTTCTGTTTTAGCAAATAATGCTAAGGATTTTTCCAAAATGGTTAAAACAACTGACACTCCCCAGGAGTATATGCTTGCGTCCACACCATTTGTAGGTGATGCCAGTCATTTTAATTTTAGCCATTTTGGTGACTGTATTTGTATCACATTGGTTTTATTTGTATTTCCCTTATCATAAATAAGGTTGTATACAATTTCACATGCCCTTTGACTGAACAGTCTCTTTTACCTGTTGCAGGAGGTTTCGCCACCTTTTTCCTGAGTTGTCTGTCTTTTCCTAAGGGAATATGGAATTCTTTTTACGTTTGGGCTTCAAGTCTGTCATTGGTAATTGGTATTAAATATGACTGCTTTTTTACTCTTTTAGTGTTGTCTTTTAACATACAGAAATCTTGCTTAAGACATTTGCTCATACCAAAGTCAGAAAGATACTCTCCTGTTTCATTGTTTTATCTTTTATTTTATGTCTACAAGCGATAAGGAATTTGTTTTTCTGTATATCATGTGGGTGGTTCAAAAATAATTATTATTATTTTCATTAATATGTCTCTCAATTTTCTTCTTGTATTTTTTCACAGATTTGTTATTATTTGTTATTAAATTTGTTATTAAATTTATGCTGCTCTCATAAAAGGAATTGTGGATTTCCCCCATTCTTTCTAATAATTGGAAATATTTAAGATTGTTGCAGATTATTATGTAATGTTTAAAGTAATTCACATGAAAATTTATTTGGACCAGGAACTTTCTGTTTTATTTTTAGTTATAGATTTAATTTATTTAATATACATAGAAGAATTCAGGTTTCCTATTTATTCTTATATAAGTTTCATGTAGTTGTGCTTTTCAAAATTTGTCTACATCATCTAAAATTTCAAATAAATTTTTAAATCTTAGAAAGTATTACTTTAATATCTTTATGATATCTATAGTATCTAGAGTTATGTTTTTCATTCATAATAATAATTTGTCATTTTTTCTTAATCACTCATGTTAGTTTTCTAATTCATCTTTTCATATAACCAACTTTTGGTTTTATTGATTTTTCTATTGTTTTCTGTTTCCTATGTCTTTGACTTCTGTTTTTACCTTATCAATCCCTTCTTTCCTTTTCTAGTTCATTAAGATGGATACTTAAATGCCTGGTTTTCTGTCTTCCAGTGTATTTTTTATGATAATAAATTTTCTTTAAAACACAGCTTTAGCTTCATAACAAATTTTGATATATTTTCATTATCATTTAGTGTTGAAAATTTCCTCTTTGTTATTTTGGCTATGACTTGTGGACTATTTAGTAGTGTATTGCTTTATTTTCAAGCATCTGGGATTTTCTAACTATCTTCTTTTATTGGTTTCTGGCTTAATTCTTCTGTAGGCAGAAAACAAACTGAATAATTTCAGTCATTTGAAATTTGTTGGTAGTTGTTTTATGGCAATTTAGAAAATGATCCATATCCACTTATAAAGAATGTGGATAAAGTATTCTATGGATCTCAGTTTGACCAATTTGTTAATCATACTGTTTGAAGTTTTTAGTTCTTGATGTTTTCTCTGTTTGTTCATCATTTACTGAGGAAATTTTGCTAAAATGTCCATTTTAACTGTAGCTTGCCTACTTATCCTTTACAGTATGTCAGTATTTAAATATTTTGAATCTATGTTTTTATGTATATACAAAGTAAAGGTACATGTGGCTCCTATTGAATGAACTCTTGTATCAGTATGAAATATTTATTTACAATGATAAAACTAAATCTTGCCTTTAACTCCAGTTTTCTGATACAAATATAACTATGCCAGGTTTCTTTGATTACCATTTGCATGTTATATATATTTGCATACCTTTACTTTAAAATTTTCTATGTCCTCATATTTAAGGTGTGTCTATTGAAAGGAGTATATGCTAGACTTTTGCTTTTGTATACAGTCTGACAATTTTTGCTTTTTACTCCATCTATTGTGTTTATTTACATTTAATGTTTAATTATTGCTCCGGTTGATTGTAAATCTCTTCTCTAACTAGTTGCTTTATATCTATTTCTTCTGTTTTTTAATTCCTTTTGTCTTTACTTCCCTATTAGTTTTCTAGTTATGCATTCTTTTATTATTCTTTTAGTGATTACTATAAATATTACAAAATGCTTCCCTGAATAATTACTTCTCTCCTGACACACACAGTTTATACAATGCTAATAATCCCTATAATTACTCTTTCACCATTTATATTATTATTGCAATGTATCTAAATTTTAAATATTTTTAAGTCACAGAAAACATTGTACTGTGTTATTATTATAAATTTAAACATCCAATATTCATTTACATTTTCTCAAATAATTGAGTATTCCATTGCACTTCATTGATTAGTATATCACCTTCATTTTTCTGGAGTCACCTTTCTTCTCCCTGAAGAATACTGACCCCTACTTTTGTTTGTTTAGCAATAGATGCTGTATTAGTTTTTGCTTGTCTAGAAATTTATTAATTTAACCTTATTTTTGAAGAGTATTTCTTTTGGATGTTGACTTCTAGATTGACAGTTATTTTTCTTAAGCATTAAAAATGTCACCCCAGTGTCAATTGCCTTCCATGATCTCTGTTGAGAAAACAGTTGCCAGTCTCCTTGTTATTCATGTGAAGGTAATGTGTTTTTAGAAAGTTTATTTCGTACATGATTTTCGTTGTGATTTTCCCAGGTGTGCTTTACTTCATATTCATTCAGTTGGGGAGAATTTCTGGAGGGTGTAAAGAATACTTTCCATCTACCTATTTATGCTCTCTTCCACAATTCATAAAACTAGTCAACAAACATAAAAACTTTACCATGTGCCAGATTCTGGGTTAAATGTGTCACTTCAGTTTTCTCATATGATACTTAAACCTATAAAGTTGCTATTATTAAAACTTCTTTTTTATAGAGTAGAAAAATGGAAACACAAAAATTAGGCCAAGGTCAAATATCTAGGTTATAGATTATGGACTGAAATTATTTTGTCTTATACCAAAGCCCATTTTAATAGTAAGAATGCCCAAAATGCATTTGGAAAAAGTTAACAATAGGGTACTTTTAATTCAGTAAAATAACACTAACTAGAGATACTTAAAGCATGTGGCAAATTGGCGAAAACGTCTATTATCATGAATGTGGGTTTTAATGTTGGTTCTGACACTAACAGGCTCCAGGGACTTGTTTGTGATGACAACTTTGGGCCCAAATCCTCATTTTTAAATAAGGGTGTTGGATAAGGTGATCCTTATTGATTCTTTCTGGTTAGAAAATTCTATGAAACTAATTGTGTTTTAAGCAACTTCTTTATTAAAATACTGTGTGCTTACACAGAATCCATGTTGAGATACATCTAGTCTCGTTCTAGAGATGTAAGAAAAAGATTGCTATGAACATTTTCTTATTAAAAATACCCTCTCCAGATTTCTGAACACTATGGTTTGTTTTTTCAGAAATCTATCTGGCTTTTTATGTTTTGTTAGAAATGAGGCGCCTGAAACTGAATGCAGTTTTCACAGGGCAATTCGACTAAATTGGATAGCAAGGGTTTATTGTCTTGTAGCTTCCAGATACAATGCCTCTGGATATATAACACAAAATCACAAAAGTCCTTTATAGTGCCTTAGAAAATATGCATATTATTCTATATTCTACTTTGATTTTAAACATTATTTAAAGACTTCATTTTACAGAAAGCACTTCTATTTATCACCCAATGAATTATTTAGCAGCATCTAATTTTCAATAAATTTTGGGATCTTGGAGATACCTATCTTGTGATTCAAGCTTCTTATGAAAATGTTTGTTTTTTTTAGCATTTTCAACAATTATATTAGTAATATTCACGTTTTTATAACTTTTCATTTTTAAAATAAAAAAAATCAAGTTGTCTTGACAACTTGATGCCAAGCAATTCTTATTTCAGCTAACATTGCTTTTAGACTAGAAATGCAATAATGTTTCTATTCTAAAATGCAATAGTAGTAAAAATCAACTTAGCATAGCAGTGCAGTCCTAAGAGCAAATGGCTGATTGTGTTAAATGCTTTTTGGAGTTCAGTAATGTCTTTAATTTTCTTGTGCAAAATGCTAAGTGAAAACAATAAGCAGATTGAAATTATTTATGCATGGTTGTAAATGAAAGGAAAATAATTCATCTTTACTAAGAAAAAATTGCAGAAATAGTAAGTTTCAATTTGATATTGTAGATGGTGAAGTTTAAGAGCTCAAAGACTCTTTTGATTACTTTCCAGCTTTCTATGCAAACCATCCATATTTTGGAAATGAATATATTAAAGTTGGATTTGGAATTTATACCACAAAAATGCCTTGAATATTTTAGTTTATCTCATAATGAATAATTTGAATAATTAGTATTTTATTACATAGGGTTTTTAAAAACTTTGTTTCAGAGAGTATTTTAAATGAGGTAACTGATAATTCATTATTCTATTATTTTCAAATGGGAATAATAAAAATGTTATATGTCTACTATAAAATGTTAGGTGCATAGAAATGTATTATTTGGCAATATTAAGACATGTTCCTCAATTTATTAAAACTGTGAGTTTCCAAGAGGATATAACCATATGACTATTGAGACATCAGTTTATTGCTTGAGCAAATGGGAATCCATCCTATTATTCTTATTATTCTACAAATGATATGTGCTATCTAGAGCCTCATTTGGTCCTAAACTTTAAGTGCTGTGTGTCACAGAGCCTACGTGCATAATCACAGAGCTTGGGGGATCTGACCATTAAAATCCAATGTCAGAAAAAAATGAGTAACTTTAAAAAATATGGCAGGTCTGGCTCTGGAATGTCACAGTTTCTAATTAGGATCCTGAGTGGAAGAATCTTTTTTTTTTTTTTTTTCTGTACGCGGGCCTCTCACTGCTGTGGCCTCTCCCGTTGTGGAGCACAGGCTCCGGACGCGCAGACTCAGCGGCCATGGCTCACGGGCCCAGCTGCTCCGCGGCATGTGGGATCTTCCCGGACCGGGGCACGAACCCGCGTCCCCTGCATCGGCAGGCGGACTCTCAACCACTGCGCCACCAGGGAAGCCCTGGAAGAATCTTTTTATAAAAATGTTAACTAAACAACAGTTTGTAAAATGAACACTAAAGCAATGGAGATGTAACTTTTCTATTTCAAATGCATAGCACTGTTCTTCCCCCATAGATTTATAGCAGTAGTAAATTTTAACTGTGATCAGCTAGAATCCCTAGTTTGAGTATTCTGTCAGCCAATTAGATTCTGTCTTATGAGGAAATGATTCTGAATAAAGTCGCATTGCCTAACAACACTGGCTTTGAATATAAACTGCACTCTTTGAGTAATAATTATTTATGAGACAAAAAAGTTAGAAAAATAAGCAGAAATTTTTTAATGTTTAGTTGAAATAATATGATAATATAAAGATGTATGATTTTAATACCATCTGTGCAAGGCTAATATTAATATAATAATAACAAAGTGAACAGTGATATATTTTATAGAATATTTTCATATTTTCTTCAATTAATCTCAATTCTGGTGTGACCAAGTCATTATCCAGATTTGAAAAAATAAAGAAAATATTTCATAAAGAATGTGTCAAAAAAAGTTTCCAATCTTTTAAAATGATCCTGACTCACATGGAAAATTAAACTAATTAAAATACATGCCAAAATATGCAAATAAATTTTCCACTACCATACTTTTTGTGCAAGCACACAGAGTTGAAAAGTTGTTTTAACTTCAAGAAGTTAACATCCATTTGCTTAAGAAGTTAAGCTTGAGATAATTATGTGTACAAAATATATACAAGTAAAAAACTTACTCTACTTCCCTATATTGAACAGCTGAGACAAAGCAAAAAAAGGGGGTCAAGGATGAGGAATTGACAGAGAAGAATAGAAAAAAGACAAAAAACAAATACGCTGTTTTATTTCCCAGTACCATGGACCTCCCACAAATAAAAATCTATGCTGTAATGTAGAGTCCTATGTTGTCCAAGACATATGAATTAGTCATTAATAGTTATTGAATGTATTAGTTACTAGGAGCACAGAGCTGCATAGAACATACATGATTTGTTGCCTCAGGGAATTTAAAGACCATCTATACAGATGCACATTAAATAAATATTTTCAAATAATTTATTAAGTCATAATAAATAAAGAACTATGTAAGGAAGAAGTATTGTGAGCCATTTGAAAATTTATCCTGGTCTAGTATGACAAAGTTTTCTTTTAGGAAGTGATACGTTAGCTGATACCTCAGATATAATAAAGGTCAAATAGTCAATTAAAAAGAAAAAAAGAAACAGATTCAGGTTTAACGTTATTTCTTGAGGCAGTGACCTTTGAGGATCTTAAGAGAGACTTCCATGGCTGTATGAGAGAGAGCAAAGGGAAATGTGAAGCAAAGTGAGATAGAATGAGGAAGTGTCACATTAAGCATGGCCATGTTAGCCATGTTCAGACTTTGTTTACATTTTTAAAGTGAAATTAACTGTTATTACAAAGGTTTAAATAGGGAGGGATGGCTTGATTTGTTTGTTGATTTTAAAAAGATACATTCATAGCAGCAATGTTTCATGAGGGACTGAAGAGAGGCCAAGTAAGAGGCTAGTGGAATAATTCAAGTGAGAAATACTGGTGTCACTGGGATGGTGTTGGTGAAAGATAGCAAAGTTGATAAAACCAAATAATCCACTAACAGAGTGGTAAGAGTAGTCAAGGAGGACCCCTAAGGTTTTATTAGCTGAATCTCAGTATGCGATAATGCATTCTCAGAGATAAACCCCAAAAAGGAAAATTATGGGGACAAAGTTAGTGAGTTCAATTTGAGAAACCATGAAACATCCAAATGTCTGGAGTGGAAGAGAGGTTTGAACTGGAAATATAGCGCTGAGGTTAAATAGCATTTCTGTTTAGAACACAAATTAGATTTAAATGAAGGAGATTATTTAAGAACCAAATACAGACTATCATGGAAAAAAATGGCTCAGAACAGAGCCATGATGAAGAGAAAATGTTCAAAATTTGGGAGAGAAAGAAGGAACTTAAAAGGAAACAAAAGAGAAGACCAACAATTTTGGCCTCCTAGATGCTGAAGGAAGTAAAGATTTAAAAAGAGAGCATAATCAACCATGGAGAATGCTGCTTACATATCAATTGAACAGTGGACTCAAAAGTACCCATTGGATTTATGGACATGGAGATTATTGGATAATTGGTGAGAGAAGATTCCATAGAGTGGTGAGGATGAAAATCCCAGTGGAGAGGTTTGATAAGTGAATATGAATGGAGAAAATATTAAAGGTAATTAACAACAGCAACAAAGAAAGCAACAAAATGATTTCAAGAACTTTGATTTTGAGAAAAGTAGATTAATAGGGTCATGCAAAAGGATGAGATGAATGATATAAAAGAGTTATATGGATGTGAGAGACTGTGAAGAGGAAAATAACAATCTGTACATAGCTTCTTTCCCCCGATTTAAAAAATAATATTGATTTATCTGTGTCTTCTGAATGGGTGTTAGAGTGTAAATGTCTTAAGGACATACAAAGCCTTGGGTTCTGTGGGAGTCCCCTGGAGTAAGCCAGTTGGGACTTTCACCTTTTTGTGTAAACCCTAATAAAGCCTAATGTTCGAGCTATAAATGGGAATTGTTAATCAATACTGGAAGTGTTTGGCCCTTAGAAATCTCTGTATTTCTTATTGAATTTTAGCACTGGCCATTATGGAATGTATTTAGTCTCTTAGATTCTTGAGAAGAAGGAAAAAAATAAAGTTGATTGAGTGATCTGATTGAGGTTGGCTCAAGGCTTCCTAAGTTTTATCTTAGGTGTGTAGTGGGGGACCACTCTACCAGCAGACTCTCTCCAGGTGCCACATCAGAGACTGCCTTGCATCTTTCTTGCTTCTACAAAACTACACCAAAGAGAAGAAATCATTTCATTTTCTGACATTTCTGGGGCTAAAATCAATAATATTCCATAACTAAGACACAAATCCAAATGAGATGACAAAGAAAAATAGCATACTATTTAAAAGGGTTCAAGAACTAGAGTTTAGAAATTAGCTAGAACAAAGAGGAAACGCTTAGTAAAAGAGACTTGGTAGAACATTTTTTTCTGGTGATTAAGAAACATGATTTCCCTTCTTGAAAAAAACAGTGGATGAAATCAATTATGATTTTTACTGTTGAGAAAACTTAGTGATCTAAAATATTAAATACAAAATATTTTGGAGTACATAGTAAAAATATAGAGTGAATCTGTTAGTTTTGCTGATATTTATTATTGCTCTTACATCCATCAGTTATCTGGGAGTCATTGACTGCTGTGGGTAGGACTTATCTGAACTTCACTCCAAATTACAGATTGCTCCAGGTTTGATCCTGATGTGGTTCATTCTCCTTTGACCAGTGTGCTAGTTGGGACATATTCTTCCCATGATGATTGAAGAGGAACAAGATGCAAGTCCCATTACACAAGTACAATTAATGTCTTGCTTTAATCACATCTGCTGACATCCCATTGGACAAAAGAAGTATATAGCTGAGCCCAGAGTCAAGAGATGGGAAGTTTACTCCACCTTTGGTGGGATAACTGCAGCCTTGTGGAAAATGGTATACATACATTTTGGAGGCAACAGTTTATTTGACTACATGTGAATGTTATGAGGGAAAAGGTAAGATTTTTAGAGAATAGTTTCAGGAGCTCAGTATGCAAATAGTAAGATTTATAGGTAGGCTGACCATATTATTTATTATCAAAGTTGGACACTTTTCAGAGTAAAAGAGGATGGATATTAATAAATTTGCTGAAACCACAGGTGTGAACAAGGGCTGTGTGTGGCAAATGGGGATACATAGTTATGCTAGTCATGAGAAGAAAAAAGATACAGATGGAAAATGAGCAACATCTGATCAAAGATACTAGAAAAAATTCTTCTGATATAAAGAAAGATTTAAGCCTGCAGATTAAATGGTTCATTGAATTTCAGGAATGATTGTTGAGAAAAGAAATACCACAAAGCATATCCTGATAAAATCTTTCCATTCTAAAGAAACAGAATAGTTCTTACAAGCCTCTGGAACTAAATGCATTACCTATAAATGAAAAAGAATCATACTAGAATTAGTGCAGCACATAAAACCAAAAACGAATGGACTAATATCTATAGACAAGTAAGAAAAAGTAATTAGAATCCTTTCATGATATCATTTCTATGATAGAGCAAAAGAAAATGTCTCAAAAATTTTATTGTAGTTTTATCTTATGAGTGTGAGTTGAAGGAAGGGTGATGGTAAGAAGAGAGACATAATTTTCTTGTTAGAAAATATTAGTAAAAAGGTATGTATAATTAAGTGTGGATGGAAAGAGAGGTAGCCACTGAAGGAAAGGTAAAGGAGGACTTCCAAATTAATGAGGTGATGGCATAAAGCACAGTACTGTCCTTGAGTATTAAGTCCTTCTATTCCTTATAAGAGGATAAGATATCACCTCCTATTGCCATGTGACTTGCAACTCCTTCTGTGGGTACATTTTTACATCCTTGCCCCACTGATGGTTTACTTCACCATTTGACTAACTCTGACCAGTGGAATCAGAGTATATCCAACATACCCTCTTAGAACAAAAGCTTTAAGTGCAGGGTGTGGTCAGTTCTTTTGCTTTTTTCCTTATGCCACTAGGATAACATATTCCAAATAAGAGCTATTTCTTCAGGCTGGGTAATAATATAAGCAGACTCATATGGTAGAGCTGCTGAAACTGATCTGTAGCTGCCCACATAAGTTGTGTGTGAGAAATAAATGTTTTTTTTCTTTGAGGACACTGATTATCTGTGATTGTGCTGCAGCAAAGCTGAGTAAAATGGAATTGCTCCTAAAAAAAGAAAAACAGGTCTAAAATATGAGACATCGGTCGTGGCAGTTGATCTATTATAAGAGACTGGAAGACAGTCACTCATGTTATATAGTCCTAAATATTTGGTAGACTCTTGCTTATGTAAACATGATAAGGAAATAAAAATGGCCTAGATTGGCAAGGCCATCACCCCTCAGGCACACTCTCTAAATGGATTAACATTGCCTTCATTAAATGTTTTTCTTTGAACGAAATTGTTTACCGAACAGAAACTAAGAACATGACATATAGTGAGATTATAAACTACGGTTATTTTTTGGCTGTTGCTAAAAACATGGGAATATTAGATTGTTTGTTACTACTGCCCTCCCCTCAAAATATAGTTGAGTAAAACACAAGGGTTTTCCTTTGGAAAAAAAAGTGTTACGCAACCAGCAAAAATGTGGAAAAGCAAAATGAGCAACTAATGAATTAAAATAAAAGGTTATGTGAGATATACAAAGTATAATTGTCTATATATCATCTTTGAATGTGAATACATTGAATTCTTCCATTTAAAACAAAGAGACGTAGGTCAAAAAAATGCTGTTGAGCCCTATGCTCTTAAGAAAAGCAACAAGAAGGGAAAAAATTAATATGAAAAAATAAAAGGAGATTGAAATGAAATAAAATGAGCTAGGAGATATGGGCCAAAGGCACACAGTAATAATGGGTAGGAAATATATATAGACAACCTAAAATTTAAGCCTAGCCAAAGCATTAAGAAGAACAGACAGGATTGTTTTTTGATGACTTGAAAACATGTAGATGATAAAAGAGTTAAAAATCCTTATAGAGCAAACAGCAGATAAATATATAAAAGAAAAACTTGGAAATGCCCCCAAAATTTGTTTTAATAAAATAAGAATTGTAGATTTCAATAATCTCTTTAAAGTCTGAGTGATCCAAAAGACAATAAATATTAACAGGACAAAAGTGTAATTAATAAAATCAATTTAATAGGAATACCTAGAATCATGGCTATTTCATACAGGATGCAAATACATTTTTAAGTCTGTGGAAAATTTACAAAACAGCTCACATACTAGAACTCACAAATAAATTCATAAAATGAATCTTTACAAATTATAAAGCTGAACATTTTTAGGCCTTGTTTTTTGGTCATCCCCAAAAATAGAAATAAATAATATGATGACTGAAAAATCCTAGCTACTTTTGAATTCAGAAATGTAGTTCTAGAATACTTTTGAATAGTCCAATGGGAAATTAAAAAATATATAGAAAACAATAAATATGAGAACACTTAATATCAGAACCTCTGGGATGAGGCTTATGCACCAAGAATAAATTTATAGTTTTAAATACCATCATTATAAGAAGAGGAATGCCCAAATTTATTTCATTCCTTTTTTTTTTTTTTTTTTTTGCGGTACGCGGGCCTCTCACTGTTGTGGCCTCTCCCGTTGCGGAGCACAGGCTCTGGACGCGCAGGCTCAGTGGCCATGGCTCACGGGCCCAGGCACTCTGCGGCATGTGGGATCTTCCCTGACCGGGGCATGAACCCGTGTCTCCTGCATCGGCAGGTGGACTCTAAACCACTGCGCCACCAGGGAAGCCCGGAATGCCCAAATTTAATTGGTTTACTTCTTTTAAACGATTAGGCAATGAATTCCGTAATTTAACAAGGTAAACCGAATAAAATAGGTAGATGAATTTAATAAAGATAGAATAAAATTTAAGAAAAAGAAAAAAATAGTCTTCAGTATACATAAATGCAGGAGCTCATATTTTTAAGTCAGGTTAAATTTATTAAAAGGGGGAGAAAGTAACCATACATGAATGGGAGTGAAAAAGGAGAAATAAAAAAGATGTAGGAGAAATCAATTCATTAAACATCATCCCACATTAAACCTTATAGAACACATTTAAAAATTTTTGAGGAAATGGATGATTTCTAACAAAAACAAATTATTAAAGTTGATTCAAGAAGTAGAAAAATTGAAAGGATGCATTTCAATATAAGGAACAGAATATGTGTTTAAAAGCTACACTATAAGGGACCTGGATCAACTAAGTTTTAGACAACCATTAGATAACCTCATTCTCAGTTTATTTAAATTATTTCAAGATATAAAAAGAGGCAAAGAATTCTCCAGTTTATTTTATGAGACCAGCTTGATTTAAATTTCCAATCTTAAAAAGGAAAAGAGAGAGAAAAAGTGAGAGAAAAGACAGAAAGAAAGAGAAATTGTTTATGAATATAAAAATACATATCCTAAATAAAATATGAACAAATAGAAGCAAGCAATGCATGAAAATATAATGTAAAATTACTAAACAGGGTTTATTCCATTAATCAAAGTGTGTCTCAATATCAGAAAAATTATATATATTTTTACCTTCACACATTCAAGGAGAAAAAAGTGAATGAAAAGTATGGGTATAACAGAAATAGAAGGAAAAAAATTATTAAACCATTTTTAGGAATCCTAGAGCAAACATTATTGTACAGGACAAAATTCTAAAATTATTTAAAACAAATAAGTTAATAAGAACCCAACTCTCATCATATTATGTAACATTTTCTTGAATTTTTAGCGATATAGGAATGCAGAAGTCAATCAATACAAACTTTGTAAAAGAAAGAAAATTATGTTTCCTTGTGATAATATGATTTATACCTACAACCCTCATCTTTGTTCTCAAACTACTGAAATGAGTTAGGTTACTTGATAAAGTGACTTGATATAAAATTAATGATTACAAAGTCAATAGGTTGTCTTGAATTTAGCTGTAAACACTGATGAAAAGAAACGGGAAAATTAATCTGTTCAGAACAAACAACAACAACTAATGCAACAAAACAAAATCAGGAAACTTTATGAAATGCTTACCCATAAAGTTAATAAGAAAGACAGAGAATGTATATGAACAAAGTGAGAGTACATTTATTGAAAGACAAAATGAGATCTGCACAAAAGAAAAGCCATCCCATGTTCTCGGATGGGAAGAAATTATGTTAAGATATATAATTATATCCAAATAAATATATACATTTAGTACAATTAACCTAATCTCTAATGCTTTCTAAATCTACTTATAAAAACTTTAGATGTACTTCACAAGGTACGAAGGTAATTCGAAAGTGTCAGGACAACAACCTAAAATAGAAGGTTTTATTTATATTCTAGCTATTATTGAGTTACTTACAAAGTTACCTGGACATTCTCATATCTTGAACTTCTGCTCATTTCTTGAACATTTTTGTGACTGTGGTGAGAGTTTTACAGCAATACATCATAAGTTATTTGGTTCACCATGTATTATTTTGTATTGTTCTTTGGAAAAATAGTAAAATAAGGAAGAAAAATGACTTGAGTTTCCACATTGCAGAAAATATTCTTGCTTGCCACATAAACTCTTTTATAAACTGATGAAATATAGATGTGATTTTCTAAGCTATTTTATAAAAAAATATAAAATTTTAATCTAATATTTTAAAAATTTTAATCTAATATTTTAATTATATTCAAAGCAATAATAAAAAAATGAAGCCAAAATAATAAAATGTGGTAAAAGCCCCTGCAGTAGATTTCTAAGAGCCATATGCTTGTATTAAGAAAAGAGCATTTGTATAATTTGTAAATCATGAGTGTGGTTCAATTAATGCCATAGTGATTTTATAAAATTTTTATTTATTTATTTATTAATTGATGGCTGTGTTGGGTCTTCGTTCCTGTGTGAGGGCTTTCTCCAGTTGAGGCGAGCGGGGGCCACTCTTCATCTCAGTGTGCAGGCCTCTCACTATCGCGGCCTCTCTTGTTGCGGAGCACAGGCTCCAGATGCACAGGCTCAGTAATTGTGGCTCACGGGCCTAGTTGCTCCGCGGCATGTGGGATCTTCCCAGACCACGGCTCAAACCCGTGTCACCTGCATTGGCAGGCAGATTCTCAACCACTGTGCCACCAGGGAAGCCCAGATTTTTTTTAAGTATACATATTAAGGGTCTTTATATTTTTATCTTTTATATTTTTAACATCTTTATTTCAGTATAATTGCTTTACAATGTTGTGTTAGTTTCCGCTGTACAACAAAGTGAATCTTCTATAATTATACATATATCCCCATATCCCCTCCCTCTTGCATCTCCCTCGCACCCTCCCTATCCCACTCGTCTAGGTGGTCACAGAGCACCAAGCTGATCTCCCTGTGCTATGCAACTGCTTCACTCTAGCTATGTATTTTACATTTGGTAGTGTATGTATGTCAATGTTACTCTCCAGCCTCATCCCAGCTTACCCTTCCAGTGTCCTCAAGTCCATTCTCTACATCTGCATTTTTATTCCTGTCCTGCCGCTGGTTCATCAGAACCATTTTTTTCTGAATTCCATATATATGCATGAGTATACAGTATTTGTTTTTCTCTTTCTAACTTACATCACTCTGTGTGACAGACACTAGGTCCATCCACCTCACTACAAATAACTCAATTTCATTTCTTTTTATGGCTGAGTAATATATTCCATTGTATATATGTGACGCATCTTTTTTATCCATTCATCTGTCAATGAACACCTAGGTTGCTTCCATGTCCTGGCTATTGTAAATAGAGCTGCAATGAACATTGTGGTACATGACTCTTTTTGAATTGTGGTTTTCTCAGGGTATATGCTCAACAGTAGGATTGCTGGGTCATATGATAGTTCTAGTTTTAGTTTTTTAAGGAAGCTCCATACTGTTCTCCATAGTAGCTGTATCAACTTACATTCCCTCCAACAATGCAAGAGGGTTCCCTTTTCTCCACACCCTCTCCAGCATTTATTGTTTGTAGATTTTTCAATGATGGCTATTCTGGCAGGTGTGAGGTGATACCTCATTGTAGTTTTGATTTGCATTTCTCTAATTGTTAGTGATGTTCAGCATCTTTTCATGTGCCTCTTGGCCATCTGTATGTCTTCTTTGGAGAAATGTCTATTTAGGTCTTCCACCCATTTTTGGATTGGGTTGTTTCTTTTTTTGATACTGAGCTGCTTTTATATTTTCCTTTAATAATACAAAGATTAATCCTTTGTCAGTTGCATTGTTTGCAAATATTTTCTCCCATTCTGAGGGTTGTCTTTTAGTCTTGTTTATGGTTTCCTTTGCTGTGCAAAAGCTTTTATGTTTCAATAGGTCCCATTGTATATTTTTGTTTTTATTTCCATTATTCTAGGAGTTGGGTCAAAAAGGATCTTGCTGTGATTTATGTCAAAGGGTCTTCTTTCTAAGTTTTCCTCTAAGAGTTTTATAGCATCTGGCCTTAACATTTAGGTCTTTAATACATTTTGAGTTTATTTTTGTGTATGGTGTAAGGAAGTGTTCTAATTTCATTCTTTTACATGTAGCTGTCCAGTTTTCACAGCACCACTTATTGAAGAGGCTGTCTTTTCTCCCTTGTATATTCTTCCCTCCTTTAGCAAAATAAGGTGACCATATGTGCATGGGTTTATGTCTGGGCTTTCAATCCTGTTCCATTGATCTATATTTCTGTTTTTGTGCCAGTAACATACTGTTGATTGCTGTAGCTTTGTAGTATAGTCTGAAGTCAGGGAGCCTGATTCCTCCAGCTCCATTTTTCTTTCTCAGGATTGCTTGGGCTATTCAGGGTCATTTGTGTTTCCATACAAATTGTGAAATTTGTTGTTCTAGTTCTGTGAAAAATGCCATTAGTAGTGTGATAGGGATTGCACTGAATCTGTAGATTGCTTTGGGCTGTATAATCATTTTCACAATGTCAATTCTTCCAATCCAAGAACATGGTATATCTCTCCATCTGTTTGTATCATCTTTAATTTCTTTCATCAGTGTCTTATAATTCTCTGCATACAGGTCTTTTGTCTCCTTAGGTAGGTTTATTCCTAGGTATTTTATTCTTTTTGTTGCAATGGTAAATGGGTGTGTTTCCTTAATTTCTCTTTCAGATTTTTCATTATTAATGTATAGGAATGCAAGAGATTTTCTGTGCATGAATTTTGTATCCTGCTACTTTACCAGATTCATTGATTAGCTCTAGTAGTTTTCTGGGAGCATCTTTAGGATTCTCTATGTATAGTATCATTTCATCTGCCAACAGTGACAGTTCTACTTCTTTTCCAATTTGGATTCCTTTTATTTCTTTTTCTTCTCTGATTGCTGTGGCTAAAACTTCCAAAACTATGTTGAATAATAGTGGTGAGAGTGGGCAACCTTGTCTTGTACCTGATCTTAGAGGAAATCGATTCAGTTTTTTACCATTGAAAATCATGTTGGCTGTGGGTTTGTCATATATGGCCTTTATTATGTTGAGGTAGGTTCCCTCTATGCCTACTTTCTGGAGAGTTTTTATCATAAATGTTGTTGAATTTTGTCAAAAGCGTTTTCTGCATCTATTGAGATTATCATATTGTTTTTATCCTTCAGTTTGTTAATATGATGTATCACATTGATTGATTTGCATATATTAAATAATCTTTGCATTCCTGGGATAAACCCCACTTGATCACGGTATATGGTCCTTTCAGTGTGCTGTTAGATCCTGTTTGCTAGTATTTTATTGAGGACTTTTGCATTTATATTCATCAGTGATATTGGCCAGTTGTTATCTGTTTTTGTGACATCTTTGTTGTGTTTTAGTATCAGGGTGATGTTGGCCTCGTAGAATGAGTTTGGCAGTGTTTCTCTCTGTGCTATATTTTGGAAGATTTTGAGAAGGAACGGTGTTAGCTTTTCTTTAAATGTTTGATAGAATCCTCCTGTGAAGCCATCTGGTCCTGGGCTTTTGTTTGTTGGAAGATTTGTAATCACAGTTTCAATTTCAGTGCTTGTGATTGGTCTGTTTATATTTTCTGTTTCTTCCTGGTCAGTATCAGAAGGTTGTACTTTTCTAAGAATTTGTCCATTTCTTCCAGATTGTCCATTTTATTGGCATATCGTTGCTTTTAGTAATATCCCTTGAGCCTTTGTATTTCTGCAGTGTCAGTTGTTACTTCTTTTTCATTTCTAATTCTATTGAGTTGAGTCTTCGCTCTTTTTTTCTTCATGAGTCTGGCTATTGGTTTATCAATTTTGTTTATCTTCTCAAAGAACCAGCTTTTACTTTTATTGATCTTTGCTATTGTTTTCTTCATTTCTTTTTCATTTATTTCTGATCTGATCTTTATGATTTCTTTCTTTCTGCTAACTTTGGGGTTTTTTGTTTTTCTTTCTCTAATTTCTTTAGCTGTATGGCTAGGTTGTTTTTTAGAGATTTTTTCTTGTTTCTTGAGGTAGGTTTGTATTGCTATAAACTTCCCTCTTAGAACTGCTTTTGCTGCATCCCATAGATTTTGGGCCATCGTGTTTTCACTGTCATTTGTTTCTAGCTATTTTTTGATTTCCTCTTTGATTTTTTCAGTGATCTCTTGGTTATTTAGTATTGTATTGTTTAGTCTCCATGTGTTTGTATTTTTTCCAGTTTTTTTTCCTGTAATTGATATCTAGTCTCATAGCATTGTTTTTGGGAAAGTTACTTGCTATTATTTCAATTTCCTTAAATTTACCAAGGCTTGGTTTGTGACCCAAGATATGATCTATCCTGGAGAATATTCCATGAGCACTTGAGAGGAACGTGTATTCTGTTTTTTTTGGATGGAATGTTCTGTCAGTATCAGTATCTCTTTACTTCTGCTTGTCTGTAAATTCTTATTTTTTTGTGTGTCATTTAAAGCTCGTGTTTCCTTATTTATTTTCATTTTGGTTGATCTGTCCATTGGTGAAAGTGGGGTGTTAAAGTGCACTACTATGATTGTCTTACTGTCCATTTTGCCTTTTATGGCTGTTAGCATTTGCCTTATGTATTGAGTTGCTACTATGTTGGGTGCGTTAATATTTTCAACTGTTGTATCTTCTTCTTGGATTGAGCCCTTGATTATTATGTAGTTTCCTTCTTTTTCTTTTTTAATAATCTTTATTTTAAAGTCTATTTTGTCTGATATAAGAATTGTTACTCCAGCTTTCTTTTGATTTCCTTTTGGATGGAATATATTTTTCCATCCTCTCACTTTCAGTGTGTATGTGTCCCTAGGTCTGAAGTGGGTCTCTTGTAGACCGCATAGGTATGGGTCTTATTTTTATATCCATTCAGCCAGTGTATGTCTTTTGGTTGGAGCATTTAATCCATTTATATTTAAGGTAATTATCCATATGTATGTTCCTATTATCATTTTCTTAATTGTTTTAGGTTTGTTATTGTAGGTCTTTTCCTTCTCTTGTGTCTCCTGCCTAGAGAAGTTCCTTTAGTATTTGTTGTAAAGTTGGTTTGTTGGTGCTGAATTCTCTTAACTTTTGCTTGTCTGTAAAGTTTTTAATTTCTCCATCAAATCTGAATGAGATCCTTTCTGGGTAGAGTAATCTTGGTTGTAGGTTTTTCCCTTTATCATTTTAAATATGTCCTGCCACTCCCTTCTGGCTTGCAGAGTTTCTGCTGAAATATCAGCTGGTAACCTTATGGAGATTCCCTTGTATATTTGTTTTTCCCTTGATGCTTTTTTTTTTTTTTCCCTTGCTGCTTTTCATTTTTTTTCTTTGCATTTAATTTTTGATAGTTTGATTAACATATGTCTTGGCGTGTTTCTCCTTGGATTTATCCTGTATGGGACTCTCTGCGCTTCCTGGACTTGATTGACTATTTCCTTTCCCATGTTAGGGATGTTTTCAAGTATAATCTCTTCAAATATTTTTCAGACCCTTTCTTTTTCTCTACTTCTTCTAGGACACCTATAATTCAAATATTGGTGAATTTAATATTGTCCCAGAGGTCTCTGAGACTGTCCTCAACTCTTTTCATTCTTTTTTTTTTTAATTCTTCTCTGCAGTAGTTATTTCTAATATTTTATCTTCTAGGTCACTTATCTGTACTTCTGCCTTAGTTATTTTGATGTTGATTCCTTCTAGAGAATTTTTAATTTTATTTATTGTGTTGTTCATCATTGTTTGTTTGCTCGTTAGTTCTTCTAGCTCCTTGTTAAACATTTCTTGTATTTTCTCCATTCTATTTCCAAGATTTTTGATCATCTTTACTATCATTATTCTGAATTCTTTTTCAGGTAGACTGCCTATTTCCTCTTCATTTGTTTGGTCTGGTGGGTTTTTACCTTGCTCCTTCATCTGCTGCATTTCTCTGTCTTCTCATTTTGTTTAATTTACTGTATTTGGGCTCTCCTTTTTGCAAGCTGCAGTTTCGTAATTCGCATTTTTTTTTTTGGTGTCTGCCCCCAGTGGGTGAAGTTGGTCCAGTGGCTTGTGTAGGCTTCCTGGTGGAGGGGGCTGGTTCCTCTGTTCTGGTGGGTAGGGCTAGATCCTGTAATTCTGGTGGGCAGGGCCATGTCTGGTGGTGTGTTTTGGGGTGTCTGTGAACCTAGTATAATTTTAGGTAGCCTCTCTGCTAATGGGTGGGGTTGTGTTCCTCTTTTGCTAATTGTTTGGCATGGAGCTTCCAGCACCGGAGCTTGCTGGCCATTGCGTGGAGCTGGGTCTTAACTTTGAGACGGTCATCTCTGGTAGAGCTCTCACCAACTGATATTACTTGGGGCCAGGAAGTCTCTGGTTGTCCAATGTCCTGAACTCAGCTCTCCCACCTCAGAGTCTCTGGCCTGATACCAGGCCAGAGTACCAAGGCCCTGCCAGCCACATGGCTCAGAAGAAAACGGAGAAAAAAAGAAAGAAAAAACTAATAATACATTTAAAATAATTAAAAAACATTATTAATGTAAAAATGTTTTAAATTATTAAAATAAAAATATCATAATAAAAAAAAGAAGAGAGCTACCAAACCAATAAACAAGTCCACCAATGATAACAAGCACTAAAAATATACTATGATAAAGATAAAAATCAGTAACAAGTCAGTCACAGACAGCAAACGCCAAGTCTACAGTTGCTCCCAGAATCCACCACCTCAATCTTGGGATCATTCTTTGTCTATTCAGGTATTCCACAGGTGCTGGCTACATCATGTTGATTGTTGGGATTTAATCCACTGCTCCTGAGGCTGCATGGAGATATTTCCCTTTCTCTTCTTTATTCGCACAGCTCCTGGGCTTCAGCTTTGGTTTTGGCCCCACCTCTTCATGTAGGTTGCCCACAGGCCTCTGTTCCCACTCAGACAGGACAGGTTAAACAGCAGTTGATTAGGGAGATCTGGCTCATTCATGCTGGGGGGAGGGAGGGGTACTGTAGTTATAATTGGAATGTGGGGCTAGCCTGCAGCGCCAGAGGCTGATGTGACATTGCAACTGCCTGAGGCATGCCATGTGTTCTCCCAGGGAAGTTATCCCTGGATTATGGGACCCTGGCAGTGGCGAGCTGCACAGTCTCCTGGGGCGTGGTGTGGATAGTGACCTGTGCCTGCACACAGGATTCTTGGTGGCTGCAACAGCAGCGTTAGAATTTCACCCCCATATCTAGTGTCTGAGCTGATAGCCGCAGCTTGTGCTTGTCTCTGGAGCTTGTTTAGGCGGTACTCTGCCTTCTGTGGGCAGAAGGGGAAGGAATCCCCTTTCCTCGCACACCCTGAAACAATGGTCTCCAGCCTCTTAGGCAGATCCAGACTTTTTCCCGGACTCCCTCCCAGCTAGCTGTGGAACACTAGCCCCTTTCAGGCTGTGTTCATGCAGCCAACCCCAGTCCTCTCCCTGGGATCTGACCTCTGAAGCACAAGCCTCAGCTGTCCACCCCCACCTGCCCCAGTGGGTGTGCAGACAAGTGTCTCAGGTTGGTGAATGTTGGTCGGCACTGATCCTCCGTGAGGGAATCTCTCTGCTTTGCCCTCTGCATCCCTGTTGCTGTGCTCTTCTCCGCGGCTCCAAAGCTTCCCCCTGCCCAACCCCTGTCTCCACCAGTGTAGGGACTCCCTAGTGTGTGGAAACTTTTCCTGCTTCACAGCTCCCTCCCAGAGATGCAGGTCCCATCCCTATTCTTTTGTCTCTGCTTTTTCTTTTTTCTTTTGCCCTACCCAGGTACGTGGGGATTTTCTTGCATTTTGGGAAGGCTGAGGTCTTTTGCCAGCGTTCAGTAGGTTTTCTGTAGGATTTGTTCCACATGTAGCTGTATTTTTGATGTATTTGTGGGGAGAAAGGTGATCTCCACGTCTTACCCCTGCCATCTTGAAGGTCCCTAAGGGTCTTTTTTCCATAGTGATTTTTGACAGGAGTAGGGACAGCTTATTTAATGAGTCAATGTTTTAAATTAGATATATTTACTTTTTGACCACCCTCCACCCCAAATATCCCAAACTACTTAAATGACAAGATAATTTCCATATATAGGATATTTAATAACTATACATTTTTCCACAACTAGAATTAAAAATTTGTGAAACAGGTAACACGCCTTACACAGTTTAGGTATATAATGTAATCCTAAACAGATGACACAGTATTTGTCAGAATATATTTGTTAGTTGATGCACACACACCTCACACACATACACCATAAAACATGCATTTAATTGGCTTTTATTGCTCTTCATCCATAGAAAAAATAAATAGTTATCCAAATAGCTATATCCCGCCCCCCCATATTTTATAGCCCCTGTGCATTCAGTAGAGGTGATGTGGCTACTTTTGGTCAATGGGTTCTAAGCAGAAGGTCCTCATCTCTGAAGTCAGAATAAAGTATAAGATAGCAAGTGTGCTACTGCCACTTTTCACCTATTATAATGAAAAAGAAGGTCATATGGTCCATATGTAATTAAAAGATGGTAGAGGCTTACTCAGCCTGGGTCTGCGAATGAATGTGTGGAGAGACTGTACCCTCCCTTGACCAACCTTAGCTATCTGCCGAGAGGTAGAAATACAAATTGTTGTTTGTGTGTTAAATGGCAAAAATACTGTGATTGATTTGTGATTGTGGTTTAACATAGGCTTCTTGACTAATACTTCTCAAGTCTCTATATTCAGACAAAATAGAACACATGATCTTGCCGTAAAAATACAATTTGTATAAATACATTTGTTCTTTTCCTTTTGGCTATATTTTATGGTATATTCTTTTATCTTTTAATTATTTATCAAATAATTACAGCTTGGATTATACTTTCCTTTTGTTAGAACTATGTTGTATTTTTTAAAACAAGTTCATATATTCATTAAGGTTTTATTGAGTAATTAGGATGAAGGTTTTACAGGAATGACACAAGCTGATTTATAACAATATTTGCCATGAAGGTGTTGTCCACATAGTAGCAAAAAATAATAAAGAATACAAATAGCTATGACAAGTTGGAATTTTATTAATAGCGTAACAGACTCCCTAGATAAAGAGTTCAATCACCAGGGTAGTTTTTAAAAGTAGCATGTAGCTAGAGTTAATAAGGATCCACATTATGTATAAATTTCAAACACTTTCCATCAAAGTCCCTAGGAATGTCCAGATATTACCTGCCCTGCTTCTGCCCTCCCTCTGACAATTCAATTTGACTATTCACCCGTTTAAAAGGCCGTGAGCATGAGAGCTTCAATGATGGAGGAAGATAGCAGAGGTGTTTCCTATGATGTATAGCCAATCCTCAGCAAGCGTATGCAGGAGAACACGCAGAGAATAGATGCTCTGACTTGAATTGCTTTCCTAGGGGCACAAGCTATGGACCCTGTGTGATATTCAAACATAAGTGCTTAGCTTATTGAAGACAATGAGGGGCTGCTTTTCTTGCCAAACCCTCGTCAAATTTTAATAGAGCCATCAGAAGTCAATAAATAAATTCTCAACCAAGAGGGACTTTTAATAGGGGATTTACAGCTTGTATGATCTTTTCTCTTTTTGTAGATATGCAGTCTATATTTCAGAGATCGGACACATAGCATTCACTAAAACATTGTAGACAATTGTCATTACTTTATTTACATGGTAAAGTCAAGTCTCACCTAAAATTTAAGGCCATTATTTCTGGGGGTCTCCTATATCATATTACTCTTCAAAAACTAAACAAAATTTTAATTTCCCCCCAACTTAAATACCATAGTTCTGAAAGGGATATGGAATTGACCAGTGATGAGAGTGATAAACTCTAGGACTACGTCCTGGGAATGACTTCTTTAAGCTCTGCAGGATGGCCTGGAAGACTCAAGTAAAAATCCATATTGACAAATACTACAATCCAACCTCAAATAAAAATCCATATTGACAAATAAAATAAAAATCAATATTGACTCAAATAAAAAAAAAAAAAAACTCCATATTGACAAATAAAAATAAAAGTCCATACTGACAAATACTACAATCCACCCTCTACTGAGGGAGATGAACAGATTTAAGGCAGGAAGATGGAGGAAAAGAGGCTGAGAAAACTATCAACACAGAGAGCCTGAGATGTAAAGAACTAACCTGTGACTCACAGATTTTAAACAACAAAAACACAGACATGTTTTTTCTTTAACTTTTTATTTTATATTGGAGTATAGTTGATTAACAATATTGTGTTAGTTTCAGGTGTACAACAAAGTGATTCAGTTATACATATACATGTATCTATTCTTTTTCAAACTCTTTTAGAAATGCTTTTTCTTTAAACAAAATAATTATGTTGATATGACACCCTAATTGAAGCTGAGAGCTGCCCCATCTTACTCCACTTTCTAATTTCCATAATCTTCACCAACAAATAGTTGGCTCTGCTAAAAGATGAGTGATAAACAGGAAAGACACAAGACATGACCCTACATTGCAAAAGAGAAAACACAGAAAGCAAAAGCATATGAAGACACTACATTCTGAGAGCACTTATCTAAAAAATTAAATAACATTTGTAATAAACATAGCTTCAAAAGATCTTAATAATAATAAAAGAAGCTCAAAGATTAGGTGAATATGATTGAAGAATAGATTATAGAAATGTGAAAAAGATGAAGGAATCTAGCAGAAAATAATAGACCAGAAAAGGGTAACAGAAATAAACACCATATCAGAAGCAAGGGACGTAAAAACAAATGCAACTCAAAATCGCAGAGTGATTATGAGTGATTATCTCATAATAGATAATAAAAATTGAAATGTAAAATGATTAATGGCTCATTTTTGAGAAGAAAAGTGATTTGGAATGTGCAATACTATAAAGAAGAATAACATAAGCAAAATTGTGGTTTCTGACAAAGAACTAAATAGGGCATGAAGATTTAGGCATAACAGAAAAAATTTACCTGAAATAAATATTTTTTAAAAGTTACAATTCAGTAATATCTACATAGTTCTCAAAAAACATAAAGCACTAAGTAATTGTACACAAGGCTAAATTATCTTCAAGTACAAAGGCAACATACCAAAATTTTTATATATGCCAGAACCTCAGGAATAAAACATATTTGAGGTCCTTAGCAAAGTACAGCCAAATATTCAGCCAAATTATTGCTGAAACCTGGAATGGAGAAGCAAGGTGTGAGCATTACATCTGTTTAAAAAAAATGAACAAAGAAACCTGCTAAACTATTTCACAGTGTTTGTAAAACATGAATATTATAACCTTATCATTGTAAAAATAATAATTCAATTAACAAAACAATGGGACTTGGCAGGAACTCCCAGCATGGTAGCTTCCTCATTTTTCACAAAGGAGAGTCAGTAGAGTATTAAGGAGCTTAAATTATTAAAATGATATCTGTAAAATTAAAATTATTCTTAACATATTTCTTAAGTTCAGCATCATGTTTTATAAACTTAGTTTGTAAAAATATGATCTGATTTTCAGTTATTTCTTCCTTGTCACTTCTATTTGTTTTATTAACTCTTTAAAGAAATTAAATTTAATATGTAATAGATTCAAATGACATTGATAGTATAAATCCAGTTTTACCTGGCTATCTTTTAATGTCAGTTAAACAAGATTTCATCTGAAAATAACAGAAAACCTGACTTCTGTTATAAACATATAAATAATATTTATTTCTCTCATATAACAAGAAATTGGGAGTAGGCAGCTGCTGGACCAATGACTCAATAATGTCTTTGCCAGTTTGTGCAATTATTTTCTCCTTATCCTCATGGTAACAACATGTCTGTGTATTCCAAGAAAGAAGACGGAAGCAGACAAGGGGTAGAGAATGTCATCAGATTTGTACTTACATTTCACTGACCACTCCTGGCTTCAGGGGAGCCTGGGCAAGTGACTCATATAAACTTTCTAATGTCATTTAGAGTAGGTAAGGATAAAAGAGGCTGAGTGATCTAAGCTACGTGTCTACCACATGTTCCCTCTTATGTAATCATAGAAGAGTTTCAGAAACAAAGTGTAACAATTTTTTACCACAGATAATATGTAGCTTTTTTTTAAATCTGAAATTTTATATTTTAAAAGCGAAAAGAGGTATTATCAAAGGTATATCTATCTCTGTCTACCCACATAGTTGAACCCAATGAAAACATTCATTAAATACATAATATCATTTTGCATAGATTCAGATCACATGGGTTAACCTGAGTAATGGAAAAAAGAAACATATAACATAAAAATAACAAGACTGATATGCCAAACATATTAAATCATGTGATAAATTTTAAAATGTTTATTTAACAGAAATATTTCCTAAGTTCCAATACCATGCTCAAAAACATTTTCCTGAAGAATTTGTAGTCATTGAAGCAATAACATTCTCTGCATCTAAGAGGAAATGACACAACATCTCTTGTGAAGTTCCAGCAATGTTATCTGTTATACCTTTGTTTTACAAACTTCTTTCAGCATGTCCATCTACACCTCCTGCTAGTCGTAAATTGTCTTGGTTCAATGACATTTATAGTATTTTTACAACAAGAAATAGTTTTTGATAGAGTCATTTTTCAATCATTCTCTTACAATCAACACTGCTGTCCATGTTGTGTGGCTCAGACCAACAATGACTGGTCATTTGCAGCCTGGCAAGTAACACACAGTCACAGTCTACACAATAAAGCAAATCCTCCTTCAGTTAGTATACTGACACTGCTTTAGAAATGGTGGATGAAAAGATTTTTTTCTTAATGTATTTCTACATTCTGCTTCCTTTCATTGGACTTCTGGATAAATTATTTTTACTATGATTAAGAGCTTACATAGATTTAATTGAATTTTGCAACTATATATTTTAAACAAGATAAAATGAAATAGACAAAATCATAGTCCTTAAATATTAAAAATATGTTTGGTTAAATTATTAAAACATAATTTTAATAGTTGAGATGATTGGAATGTAGACACAGTAATGATCAAGTGAGTGAGCAGAAGATGATACAAAGAACTCAGTGCAAGTGGTCAAAGCAAGTGAAAATATGAGAGAATTTAATAAGTCCAGGTGTCCTAAAATAAATTGTTGATTGAATCGACAAAGGGAAAATAGAGAGGAAAATGAAAAATAGAAGAAAATTTCTGAAAGTTACAGAAAGACAAGTATTTCCAGATAGAAAGCCTGGAGGGGGTGAGGGTGGTAGGTATATTAAGAAAAAAAAAAAAAATATATATATATATATATATATACATATATATATATGTATATATATACATATATATATATGTATATATAGTAAGAGTGTGTCAGAACTTACAGGATAAAGAGGAATTCATAACAATTTTACAATGAGAGAATCAAATTATCCTCAGTATGAAGAGATTTACATAGTGCTCAGACGTTTTCTCATCAAAAGACTAGAATGGTGTTTGTAAAGGTCAGAGGAAATTATATACAGTCATCCCTCAGTATCCGTGGGGGTTGGGTTTCTGGAGTCCCCGTGAATATGGAAATCTGAGGCTGCTCAAGTCTCTTACATAAAATAGCTTATACAACGAATACAGTCGTCTCTTCCTATCTGCAGGTTTCATCGTGGGTTTCACATCCTCAGATTCAACCTGTGGTTTTGATGGAGAATTTGGTGGTTCTCTATCTTCTTAGTCCCAGAGGCATGTGTGAAATTCATTTCTCCCCTTGAGATGTTTTTAAGTCTGTGTCTTCCCTGCATCCCATATTTTTCAAACCCTGGCAAATGTTTTGAGGGGAAACAGGCCACGTTTTTGAAACAGGCTTCTACACTCCATCAGAACTTTGTCTCACAACAAGTTATTAGGAGACTGTGTTTTATTTTAATTTTCCATTTAGAAGTTTTAACTCAGAGCCCTGGCATCCATCGTAGCTCCAGAATTCTGAATATTACAGGAGCAAACAGCCTTTTGGGGCTTCTCTAGTTTTCATCCTGTCACTCAAGAGTTTATCACTTCTCAACTACTAAGACTTGGCTGGTTTCTATTCCCTCTTAGAGTCTTGCTGGGTCAGGCCAGATACCCAATCTTCCTATAAGCATCTGGATATAAGAAAGTAGTGGCTGACTATTTTTACTCATAATAGGTGGATTTTCTCTTATTTCAAACTATTTAAAGACAGTTTACCATATTCTTGTTGTTTCCATTAGTATTCTATGCCTTTAAAAATATAATTTTCCTAGATGTTGCAGAGGGACAATTAGCCTACTGTACTACATTTTACCAGAAGCAGAAGTCCTCTCTTCAGTATGTGTTAATAAATACTTTTATAATACAATTTATTTTAATTAAAAACATTTTTATTTTTATCTCTGAGCTTCATATTTGCAATATTGTCTTGTCCTTTAGTATTTTTTTTTTTTTCAGTACGGGGGCCTGTCACTGCTGTGGCCTCTCCCGTAGCGGAGCATAGGCTCCGGACGCGCAGGCTCAGCGGCCGTGGCTCACGGGCCCAGGCGCTCCGCGGCATGTGGGATCTTCCCGGACCGGGGCACGAACCCGTGTCCCCTGCATCGGCAGGCGGACTCTCAACCACTGCGCCACCAGGGAAGCCCTCCTTTTGTATTTTTATGATCAAACTATTTACTCTGTAAATGAGGGGATGATGCTTTATCATTTCATAGTTATGGGTAAAATTGACACAATTTACCCTTCTAAATGAAGATACATCATTTCTTTCAAAAATATTTGAATCCAAATATTTTTACTCGCAAATTTAAAAGTTAACAAGCTTGGACCAGTTATAAAAATTCTCTCAAAGTTATTGGAAAATTCTTTGCCTTTGTGCAAGCCTATATAAATGTAAACCAAACGCTGTGATACTTTGATAAGAAGATATGTAAAATTAAAATTCAATAGTTCATAGAATATAAATATTTGTTAAACTTTGTGTGACTAATGAGATATAATGACTAGTTGAACTCAAACTGTGTCAACAGTTTCCCATCTTTCAAGATTCCTTATTATCAGTTGACACATCTATAATTCTAAGACTCCTCAAAAGAATATAGGGCTTAACATTTTATGTCTTCCACAGTATCAGGAGGGTGATCAAGTGTTCTGATTTTCCCAGGACTGAGGTTACTTGGACTTGGGAATTTTAGTTTTAAAAGCAGAAAAGTCCTTGGCAAACCTGGACAAGTTGTTTACTCTACCAAGGACTGAGCAATTTAGACCTTCAGTAATGAGCAATGCATAGAAAATAAGGTACGCTCAAGATGTTTAGGATTTATATAACATTGTAAAAATAATTATAACTCAATAATTGATCATTGATAAATATATGAATACAAAACACTCAGGAGAACAAAAGTACATAATTTTTTTTTTTTTTTTTGCTGTACGTGGGCCTCTCACAGTTGTGGCCTCTCCCGTTGCGGAGCACAGGCTCCGGAGGTGCAGGCTCAGCAGCCATGGCTCACGGGCCCAGCCACTCCACGGCAAGTGGGATCTTCCCGGACTGGGGCACGAACCCGTGTCCCCTGCATTGTCAGGCGGACTCTCAACCACTGCACCACCAGGGAAGCCCCATAATTTTTATATTATCATATTCACGAGTCAGAATTATGTAGTTAACTAAACATTGAATTTAGAATCAAAAGATCTGCATTTAATTTTTAATTTTACCACTCATGATTTGACCTTTGGCATATCTGTAAACCTCTCTGAACCATACACATATCTGTTCTGTAAATGAGGGTAATGATATATATATATATATATATATATATATATATATATATATATATATATATATATATATGTGTGTGTATATATATATATATATATACACACATATATATACCTTATGAGAGTGTTTTAAAAATCAAGTAAAATAGGGTCTGAAAACAAATTGAAAACACTGAAGTGCTATACTAATGTTATTTATAGACTGATATATTCAAAATTATGACAATTATCCAACATTACTTGGTAGGCAATTTATGTCATCATAGCATATGACAACATGTAGATTACTTATTCACATGTCCACTATTATCTCACCTACAGTGGCTGAAATTTAATAAGTTATCCAAGCAAAACCTTTTCTTTTATTACAAATAAACTTCCAACACAGAAATATACATGTGTACATATATATTGGTTTATGTATGTCCTTGTGGCCACAAGGATAGAATTGACGAAACTTGCTTTCAAATGTTTAATGATATATGTTGCATTACCCCTTAAACATTTGAAAGCAAATTTTGTCAGTTCTTTCCTGTGGCCACAGATTGAATAATTTCTAAATTCTCAGCTCTATTAATCACTTGTTGGTAAGCATATACAAATGGTCACAGTATGATGTGACACAGAGGAGTAGTATTTTAATGGGCATTTAAGGGAATATGAGAATGCTCGATACAGTAAAAGATACTTGAATTAACATCTAGGTAAAGTAGAAACTTAGCAGGTCTGTCAGGAAGACAGAACTTTGCAAGCCAAAGTTATAGCAACTGCAAATGTAAAACAACAGAAAAAGTGCACAGACAATTCAGGGAATTAGTTGTTCAGCTAAAATGGAGTACAGAGTAAACAAAGAGAAATGTCAGGACAAGAGATAGGACCATTGAAATTGGTTAGATTATATAAATTACCCTAAGCAGGAGCAATTATAGTAATTTCTAACCCCAATGACCAACACAATTTTTTCCACATATTAGTCAAGTACTGCTAGAAGCCAACCCAATGTCTATTTGCTCTTTTCCCTTAAAGTTAAAACTTTAATTATTTGGGGGTTCCCAGTGTGTCTAGCTAAAAGTCTATTTTTCAGCCCCCGCCAAAACTAGATGATTCGTGAAACAGTCCTATTCTGCAGTGTAGTCTGCCTGTATTGTTTCCCTTGTATGAGCATAGCTTTTTCCTCTTCCCCACCCACCCACCCTGGTTACACTATTATGAAGGCACAAGCCTGGAGAAAAGCGGTCATCTTGTGACCATGCAATGATAAGGGTGGGGACAGAGGAATAAACACTATGAACAGCAGAGCTGAAAGAGGAAAAGAACCTGGAATCATGTCTGACGGTGTCATTGAACCATTGCACCAGCCCCCAACAGCCTCATTCTGGATTTCCTCTTCTGTGAAATCAATAAATAATTGGTCCTTAAACCATAACAATTAATATACTAAATATCAATAGATGTCTGTTGACTAATAGGAGGCCATATATTCAATGATAAAAGTATTGGATTACATTTTGTAACCAATAGGAAGGTGTTGAAGTATTTTAAATTGAGGATTAGTATAACCATATTTAGGTTTTAGAAAGCTCACTCCCACTTCACCAAGTATCCAGAGCACCAATTTACCCTGTAGAAATTACACAAATAATATAGCATTCTATTTTTAAGAAAACACACAGTTTTCAAAGCAAATGTAAGCAAGATTGGAACATTGTCAGATATACTAGCTATTGGCCAAATTCTCAGAATTTCAACAGATTCAGTAAATGTGTATTCAAGATTTATGTTACTCATGAGTGGGTTATGCTTGACTGGAATAATAATTGTCATTCCAGACCTATAGCAACTTGTTTATATTTCCATCTTCTCCCCTCATATAAGAATATGGGCGAAGGAGTTAAACATGGATATAGACATAGGAAATATCTTTCAATTGGTGCCTTCCTGAGATGCTAAAATAAAATGATATGTAGTCTTTACAAATGTCATCTCATTGAGATAGTTGGAAAAATACTTTAAAACCTCTAGTCCTTCCTTGCTAGAGATGCATCACTACTGTTTTGGTATCATAAGAAGAAACAAGCAAATGGTAAGAAAAAACACCAAACAAGCTTATAGAATAAATTTGGATTTTATCACCACTTTTTATTGTACAGTCTGTGAAAGTATGGGTTCTGGACTCACAGAGGCCTGGGTATAAATCCTAGCTCTGCCATACACTAAATATATTACCCAGGAAAACTATCTTAATATCCTTAAGGATGGACTTTTCTCCTCTTAAATGGGGGTTTTAATACATACATGTAGGAATATTATGAGAATTAAATGAGATACTATTTGTAAAGTTGGTAACTCAGTACCTGGCACATGGTAATCATTTAATTCAGTGGTTGCCATTAATAGTATGATTATTAATAGTATGATTATTAATAGTTATGATTATTACCCTTCTCATTACTGTCATCATCATTATTATTACCTCCCATTAGGAGAGAAACAACTAATTTAAATGGAAATGACTTTCTATATAGATTTACTTTACTGTGTGCTTTATTTCCTGTTCATTCTTAATTATCCATGTGAGGATTTTGCTGCAATGATCTATTTTAGTCTGTTTTTAATTCTGGGAAAATGTCTTCTACGAATTTCTGGGCCCTCTGCCTGCCTGCACCAATTATTCTGTATTTAGGAAATGCAAACTGATTTTTTTTTTTTTTTTTTTTTTGGCGGTACGCGGGCCTCTCACTGTTGTGGCCTCTCCCGTTGCGGAGCACAGGGTCCGGACGCACAGGCTCAGCGGCCATGGCTCACGGGCCCAGCCGCTCCGCGGCATGTGGGATCTTCCCGGACCGGGGCACGAACATGCGTCCCCTGCATCGGCAGGCGGACTCTCAACCACTGCACCACCAGGGAAGCCCGCAAACTGATTTTAATAGTAAATTGAGCTAAAAACAAAGTATGGAGGCATCTATAGTGCAGAAACTTAGATGATGCATTTTAAAGTCATCATCACTTGCACTTTGAGTGACTCACATTTTAAAAAATATTTTCTTAGTATTTTTGATTAAGATAAGGCCATATTGAAAGGATATGTATTTTATAGGCTTGCTTTGAACACTGATAAATTAAAAGTGACTTAAAGTTTAAATGTAGAGCCATTTAATTGACCAGACCACTGCTTCCAAAATATGGTTCAGACATCTACTTTTATGCAATACCTAAAATTCATGAACAAACATTATCTCTGGAATATATATTTCCATTTTAGCATATGACAAAATCAAGTTGAGGAATATATTCTTGTGAAAATACAAAATATATCTGATAATTTCTCTAAATCTTTGCTGAAAATACTTGCAATATTGAACTGAATATGCTGTTTTTGCAAGATATTCTCATTTAGGTTTTTACCTGGAATCAAAAACTCTGAACAAAATACACATTAACAAGTGAGGGAAAGTTGAGAGGGTCAATTCCGTAAGTGTGTTTGTACCAGTGAAAGTTTCTGGGCAATGGAGATCACGTGCTAATCATCTTTCAGAAAAGTCTGAACATTACTGAACTAAACCTTCCCAGATATTTTTGTTGTTGCTTTGTGTTGTTGAGATTTTAAAAAAAGTTTTTATTTTAAGTGAGAGCAAGAGTTTTTTCCCTTAGAAATAGGACAATATAGTTAGGTGTTTTATGTTATGACAGGATAAGCTTTTTTCTTCCTCTCTAGTTGTAGAGAGGACAACTAGAAAGGAAAATACAGCAGCACCAGGAATTTCAAGTTAGAATTCATAGGAAAGTGTACCAGGATAACTTGGAGATGGGAATAGTGACATCACATGGTTACCAGATTGGCCTCCCTGTCTTTTTTTTTTTCTGGTTACCCTTACTTTTTTTTTTTTAATAGGTCTTTATTGGAGTATAATTGCTTCACAATACCATGTTAGTTTCTGTTGCACAACAAAGTGAATCAGCCATATGCATACATATATCCCCATGTCCCCTCCCTCTTGAGCCTCCCTCCCACCCTCCCTATCCCACCTCTCTAGGTCATCACAAAGCACTGAGCTGATCTCCATGTGCTATGCTGCTGCTTCCCACTAGCTAACTATTTTACATTCTGTAGTGTATGTATGTCGATGCTACTCTCACTTCGCCCCAGCTTCCCCCTCCCCGGCTCACGTGTCCTCAAGTCCATTCTCTGTGGCTACGTCTTTATTCCTGCCCTGCCACTAGGTTCATCAGTACCAATTTTTTTTTTTTAATATTCCATTTATATGTGTTAGCATACGGTATTTGTTTTTCTCTTTCTGACTTACTTAACTCTGTATGACAGACTCTAGGTCCATCCACCTCACTACAAATAATTCAGTTTCTTTAGTTTTTATGGCTAATATACCATTGTATATATGTGTCACATCTTCTTTATCTATTCATCTGTCAATGGACATTTAGGTTGCTTCCATGTCCTGGCTATTGTAGTAGTGCTACAATGAACATTGCAGTACATGTCTCTTTTTGAATTATGGTTTTCTCAGGGTATATGCCCAGTTGTGGGATTGCTGGGTCATATGGTAGTTCTATTTTTATTAGTTTTTTAAGGAACCTCCATACTGTTCTCCATAGTGGTTGTATCAATTTACATTCCCACCAACAGTACAGGAGGGTTCCTTTTTCACCACACCCTTTCCAGCATTTATTGTTTCTAGATTTTTTGATAATCGCCATTCTGACTGGTGTGAGGTGATATCTCATTGTAGTTTTGATTTGCATTTCTCTAATAGTTAGTGATGTTGAGCATGTTTTCGTGTGCCTCTTCGCCATCTGTATGTCTTCTTTGGTGACCCACCTCCTAGAGTAATGGAAGTAAAACAAAAATAAGCAAATGGGACCTAATTAAACTTAAAAGCTTTTGCACATCAAAGGAAACCATAAACAAGATGAAAAGACAACCCTCAGAATGGGAGAGAATATTTGCAAATGAAACAACAGACAAAGGATTAATCTCCAAAATGTACAAACAGCTCATGGAGCTCAATGTCAAAAAACCAAACAATTCAATTAACAAATGAGTGGAAGACCTAAATAGGCCACCCTGTCTTGAAACCATGCTTGCTGTGGAACTGTTAAGATACTAAATTCAGTTACAAAGTTGAATCAGTATTTGTAGAGATGGTGATGAACATCCATTGATAGTAATCATGAAATGTGTCCATATTTTAAAATTTAGATTTGTTTTATAAGATGATTATGTGTCCATGGAAAGTTGAAACATGTTGATATGCCCACCCATGATAGGAGTATTTTCATGCTTTCAACAACTAACTTGAACTGAAATGCAAAGTGTTCACTGTAATGTATATTGCTATTCCCAAATGCACTACAGGGAAGTGGTTAACAATTTTGATACATCAATTATTCTATTAATCCTTGTTCTATATGTTTCACATGTTTAAAACTCTACAAAGAGAAAGTGTTGAGTCTGAGAAGTTTCAGTATTCTGATTCATTAAAAAATAATAAATGAATGACTGAATAAATAAATAAATGTACTTAACTGAGTCAGAGAAGAAAGAATAAATAAAAATTTAAAAAAAGCAAGTAAACAACCACAAAAACAGATTAGTGTCCAAATTACTTGGGGTAGGGGAGCTTCCATAATTTGAAAAGAAAACATTATTTCTCAACATTTATATTAATCACACCTTTACTGTGTCTAAACAGGGTACTTAAAGACCTACTTTCCTTAAAAAACTGTTCTTATTATTACTGACTCAACTTACCATGTCAGCAATTCTGTGAGTAAAGGTCAATTAGTGCAGCTGAAAAGTACTTTATGAACAAAATAAAACAGAATAATATTCAGTTTCTATGATTTTCTCAAGATATTGTTCTTCATTTAGCTTTACTGTGATATAATTAACATGTAACATGATGTAAGTTTAAGGTGTACAACATAATGATTTGATATGTATGTGTATATTGCAAAATGATTACCAAAATAAGGTTAGTTAACACATTCATCGAGTCACATACTTACAATTTTGTGTGTGTGGTGAGAACTTTTAAAATCTACATTCTTAGCAACTTCTAAGTAACCATACAATATTGTTAACTATAGCCACCAGACTATACATTACATCCCAGAACTTACTCATTTTATAACTGGTAGTCTGTACCCTTTGACCACGTTCACTCTTTTCCATACCCCCAATCCCTCACCCCTGACCACCACCAATCTCTTCTCTGTTCCTTTGTTTAGTTTATTTAGAGTCCACATATAAGTGAGATTATACAGTGTTTGTCTGTATCTGTCTGACTTATTTCGCTTAGCATAATGTCCTCATGCTTTACCCATGTTGTTAAAATAGCAGGATTTCCTTTTTTTAACCAAGAGATTTTTCTGAACATTTGTGTGTATGTGTGTGCTACCACAATTAAAATAGAAACAATAAAAATTGAAATGTAGTATAAAATAAAATATGGTGAACTACATAAAATAATGAATGAAAATAAGCCAGAAATATTGAGAAAAGGAAGCCAAGTATAAAATAATGCATGCAGTGAAATTACACATATATATATGCTTAAACATGTGCAAAAGCACTCTCTAGTATTAGAAGTAAGGATAGTGCCACCCTCTGGGGAGAAGGGGGGAGGCTGAGATGTGGTATGTGCAGACTTCTGGAATGATTTAAGTGTCAATTTCATTTTTTTCTCTTTTTAATCTGAGTGGGGCTCCACATCTGTTCCTTTTATAGCTCATTACACCTTCACACATGCTCTGCAAACTTTTCTGTCTGTATGCTACACTTCAGTTAACAATTTATATTAAAAGCTAGTTACCATGCTTAAGACTTCCCAATGGATTTGTGTCGGTTTTTATTCCTTCTATAAATCTTTCTCTCCTTCAATCCCAAAGAAGTCCAGCCCATACAGACCTTTTTTTTGACCCTCAACAAATGTAGATTGTTCCTACATCAAAATAGTTCCTGTAATTTTCTTTCCCAGATGTCTACAAGTGTGCAATTTTATCATTCTGGCCTCCAATTTTACTATCTGGTAGAGGCCATCCCTGACTAAGCTGTAAAGGTTTTACATGATTTCCAGAAAACAAACAAACAAACATACAAACTAACCCTGTTTCCTCTTTTGTGATCTATAAAAGTCAATATAATATATCTCTCTTTACTTCTTTATCTTAGCTTAAGCACATGCTGTTTAGATCCTATGCTCCTGCTGCCTGCACTGGCCTTCTTGCTGGGGCTTTACCATGACAAGCTTGATCTGGCCTAAGGTCCTTTGCTCTTAGGATTCTCTCTGGTACGCGGGCCTCTCACTGTTGTGGCCTCTCCCGTTGCGGAGCACAGGCTCCGGATGCACAGGCTCAGCGGCCATGGCTCACGGGCCCAGCCGCTCCGCGGCGGCATGTGGGATCTTCCCGGACCGGGGCACAAACCCGTGTCCCCTGCATCGGCAGGCGGACTCTCAACCACTGCGCCACCAGGGAAGCCCTGCATCAAACATTCTTGACCATTTTTTTCCCACATCCCAGGGGTAGCTCCTTTTTTTTGAAGTATTCTTGTCTACCGATTTGTTTCCTTCATATCAATTTTCACTCTAAGGATATATTTTTGTTTGGTTTTGTTTCAATGTGCTTCTGGTCTCACTTTTATTCTTAGAATGTAAATTTCATGATGGCTGAGCCCTCTACTAGGTTTACATAAATATGCACTAGGACAGAGCCCAGCATAGAATAAATATCTAATATATATTTATGGAAAGCAACATTAAACATGTTAATGGTTATGTGGTTCCATGGACATGATCTAAACTCATAGCAGTGTCAGGACCAAAGAAACTCTGTCCACAACCAAATTTAAATATACTCCAAGTTTATTGCGTGCATTTCTCAAAGAATGTGAAGTATACATGTTGACCTAAGCAATACTCTTCTAAAAATGTTTTATTCTCTTCCATGTTCCTTTTGACACAGGTGCTCTCAACTTTTTCCAACTCAAATCCCACCTTGACCCATCCCATTCCTTTCTCTCTTCATTCCTATTTGTCCAAATTTTACATTCCAAAAAGCAAAACACAAATAAAAACAACAAATGCAAACAAACAATGTCATTAATAAAACTCAAAAACAATTAGTTTGTGCAGGCAGTGTTTCCCTTGTAAATTGGAGAAATGAGAAGAAACTGATCAAGGCAAACAGTTTTCTCTTTCATGAGAGGGAAGAAGAAGTGCCTGGGATTACTAATATATTAAGTAGTGATCACATGATGCTATCTAGACAAAGATTTTCAACACTAATATTAAAGGAATCCCCAAATGAATTTCAACACTTTGAGACAGTATTAGGGAGAATGAGAAATGGCTTGACAAACCATATGTTCAGTTATTTCTAAGTATGTCTGAGTTTTAAGATAAAGTTATGTGCATCTTTTGCTGTTGTATATACATTATGAATATTTTAATGTTTTTAAAATAAGATGTGAATTTAATCTTCAAAGGCCAGGAACTGTATATTATACATCTTTGTATGACCCACTGTGCTGAGCAAAATATCCAGTGCTCATTGTTAAGACTATGAAAGATGATGAATTACAAGAGGTCAGGGTTATTTATGAAATAGAAAAGACCTCATGTGCTGAGAGGATAGTCAGGGATATCACCTTTTTTAGATATTGATTTGTTTAGCTTTAGGTGATTGAGCTGTAGCTATTCTATTATTATTGATTATGCATATCCAACTACCAAATACATGGGGTTTTCCAAAGAAAGGGATCTGGGGATAATGATTCCAGGTGCAATATACTAAGAGAGTATTGCATAATGAAGATACAAGGCTAAGGAAATGTTATTGAACAAACTGCATGAAAAAAATTTTGTTATTGAAATTTTGGCACATTTTAATATTTATTGCTCTGGGAATTTTCCACAAAGAAGTCTAAATATCCATTAATTTAAAAAAAGATATCTTATTTTAATCTGAATAAAAACGTGAAAATACTCTTTATTTATGGCCAAAGAGATACAGTTGGAAACTGAGGTTGTCCACATAAGGAAGGAATTTACTCTAAACATATGATTCTTTCGTTTACCAATTAATTGTCCTATTCAAGAATATTTAAGAAATATTTAATGATTATCTACTAGTTGTTGTATCAGTTGAAAATTGAGTTTAAGAAAAGCCCCTTTTCCCACAAAACTTAGATTTCGGAAAAAGAGATAGCAGTTGTTTCAATAAATATATAAAATATATAATGTCAAAGACTAGTGAGTCCTAGGAAGAAAAATAAAACAGAATGGGTCAAATGTGAAAGAGGAGTATGAATTTTAGTTACTAGGAATCAACGAACATCTCTCTTAACATATAACAGTTGACTGTGTGTGTACTTGGACATTTATATCTCAAAAGTCCCCTTTTCACACCAAAGGTAGCTGTTTCAGAATTGGAAAATAGAAAGGAATGTTGCTACAAGAAGTAAAGTATTATAATTTCGTGCACTTTCAGTTTTACCAATTCATCTGACCTAACATCACAGATGAAGACTTCTGATGAGCTGAAGTATATTCAAAGGCACTCCTAATATGAGCTGTGCACACTGGGAATCAGGAGGTGGCACATTCAAGAGTAGAGGAGAGGAGAGCTTCTCCTGATCTCCACAAGAGAGGCCTGTGTAGCTGTTTGATTAGCAGAGCGTTCTGCTGACACAGGGGACCTACAAGTATCACATCTAAAGGAGCAAAATGGTGGGCAGATAGCTGGGTGGGGGTATTCTACTCAATGCTGAGGAGAGATGTAAATACAAGGGAAATGGATCTGACTCTGTTGCTATATATTTCTGGCAGTAACTTAGATTCTTTCTTTAAATATGCATCTAACAACAGAAATGTTTATTTTAAAAAAAAAACTGCAATAGTGTATGCCATAGTTCAAAGCATAAGCATGATGGTGTTCACCAGATCTCTTCCTGACCAGTCTTCTAAGAGTCCCAAATAACACTTAAAATAGTGATACAGTCAGCACTTGAATTCATCAGGGTTCTCCAGCCAGTAGGATGTATACATACAGGGAAAGAGATTAATTATAAGAAATTAAATTACATAATTATGGAGGCTGGTAAGTCCCAAATTTTCAATGTGAGCTGGCAGGGTGGAAACCCTGGATAGCTAAGCGTGAAGATGAAGAAGTGTGAGTCAGTCTACTGAAGAACTCTTATCTGCTCTGGAAGGCAGACCTTTTTGTTCCACTCAGGCCTTCAGTTGATTGGATGAGGCCCACCCATATTATGGAGGGCAATCTGCTTTACCCAAAATGTACTTATTTAAGTGTTAATCTCATCCCAAAACACCCTCCAAGTTGACTCATAAAATTAATCATCACAATGCTCAAGATATATTCCTGGATTGATGTACTGTAAATATAAAAATGCTGCATATTTGATATGATCATGCTCTAACTCATGGAAATATTGAAAAGTCCACACTATTTTATTCTACTGCTTTTAAATTATTTCTACTAGTCACTTTTAAATTCACACATCTAAATTTATTTGCAGTTGAAAATGATATTTAAAATTTGAATAAATAATAATTTAGGAATACAATATTTATTGTTATAAAAACAGATATTTTTCTTTCATAGGTAACATCAGTGGCATAGCATTCAAATAGTGATTGTTTAAATATAAAACTCAGAAGACTTTATGATTCCTTCATAAAGAAAGATATAATTAATTTTAGAAACTCTTTAAATGATTATTTTTAAACCAAAATAATTTTTCATTTAAAAACAACTGTTAAGAAAAATATTTAAAAATAATATAAATTCAAAAGATTAGGAGACATTAGTCTTTAATAGTTTTCAAACCAGGATTTTTTAACATTATCTATAAAACATTTCCAAATAAATATGTCTTTTTTTGAAAACCTCACAGGTTTAATATTTGATTATGTTGAAATTTCAATTAGGAGAAGCTATTCATGGAAACACTAACATTATTGCAGTATAATAAACATGAGGGCATTTTGAGAATTTTCCTCTGTTTATATATTCACAGGTAATCTGAAGTAAGGTTTTCATTTTCTCAAAACAGGCATACCAATTTGTTTGAGCTAGAATAAATGTCATACTTATCCACATAATACTGAGTGAGTCCTGTAACATTATATAATCTTCATTTAATTTTTAATTTTATTTATTTATTTATTTATTTTTGCGGTATGTGGGCCTCTCACTGTGTGGCCTCTCCCCCTGTGGAGCACAGGCTCCGGATGCGCAGGCTCAGCGGCCATGGCTCACTGGGCCCAGCCGCTCCGCGGCATGTGGGAACTTCCCGGACCGGGGCACGAACCCGTGTCCCCTGCATCGGCAGGCAGACTCTCAACCACTGCGCCACCAGGGAAACCCTATAATCTTCATTTTAAAGTATTATTTTTGAATTAATGTTCAAATAACACAAGCCATTTGATTTGATTATATAAATATTTTGCACCATAAAATGTATAGGAATTGTGATGTAATATATTTGATAACACATACACACACACACACACACACACACACACAAACACACTGTAGAACTTGAAATTGAAATTGTAGTATCCAGTACAGCACAGAAGAGAGAAAATTTAGATCAGAACCCCAAGGAAACTAAATTGGTGGTGCTCAGAAAAGTTTGCAAGAATCTAAAGAAAGTGGCTGCTCATGAAGAAAAAAAGTCACAGCATGAGCTATAAATTTGGAAAGATAGGTTTCTGAGGAAAGTAACAGATGCTGTTTCTCTCAAATCATTTTAAAATGGGATACACAGTTTTTAAAAGAAAAAAAGTGTGTTAAAACTTGTAGCACTACTAAAACAAAGAATATAATAAACTTCAAAGGTCTGCCACTGCTGTCAATCTATTTCCCAAAGGCACAGAACTGTTTCTTTCAATTTTTCTTACAATATTTTCTTATGATTTGACCAATTGTTAAGATTTCCAGAAAAGGATACTCCAATATTTCATATGAGAAATTGATAGCTCTTGCTGTCAAGTGTCTAGTAGAACTGAGGAAAATTATGCCTCCCCCATCATCTTTTCCTCACATGAGATGAAAGTCCGTTAAAGAAAGACATCACAAGCTCTGTTCAAGGTAGAGAAAGCCAAGGGCAGAGTAAAGAGCAAAGCCAGAAATAAAATCTATATATTTTCACTACCAGTACCATATTCTAACCACAAGCATACACAAGTATACCTTTCTATTCCAAACTGAAGTTGGTGTTTCATATTCTTCCCTTCCTCCCTTCCTTCCTTCCTCCCTCTTTATTTTTCTCTTTCAAAATCTCATTTTAGCTTTTTGTCAGTTTAACAATCAAAACCACCTTCAGCTTTCTTCCCACCATTATCATGTTAATTAAAAAATTCCTTTAACTTGAGTTTTTCTCCTCAATCATTACATTCTTTATGAATTAATAATAATAAAACCTCACAAATGTACTTTTACACATACTCTCCAAACATAGATTTGTGATTCATTTTATAAATACCATAGCATATTGAGAAGGCATATTCAAATACTGTATAACATGGGTTCTGTCATATGTAAAGTTAGGAATGCTTCATTGTTGACAACCTGATCTCTAACTTACTTAATTGTAACTGTCTTAAATGTCACATTCTATCATCTTGCCATCTTCCAGTCTTTCCCTCTACTTTCTTCACAATCTGGAATAATGTTGAAATGATTTTTATGGCTGAATTATATTCCATTGTATGTATATGCCACACTTTGTCTATCCATTTGTTCATAGTGGATGTTTGGGTTATTTCTACCTTTTAGATACTATGAATAATGCTGTTATAGAAATCCACAAACAAGTTTCTGTGTAGACATACTTTTTATTTCTTTTAGGTGTAAATGTAAGAGTATAATTGCTGAGTATTCTGTTTAACTTTTTATGGGACTACCAAACTTTTTCCACTATTTTACATTCTTACCTGCAATGTATAGGAGTTCCTATTTCTCCAAATCACCAGGAACACTTGTTAACTTTTACTTTCTGGATTAAAGTTACTAGTTGTGTGAAGAGGTATCTCATTGTGATTTTGATTTCTACTTCCTTATTGACCAAGGATTATGAACATATTTTCATGTGCTTGTTGCATTTGTATATCTTTGGAGAAATGTCTATTCATTTATCTACTTTTAATTGGGCCACTTGTCTTTTTGTTAAGAAAGAAGAGATCTTAATAGATTCTGGATAGTAAACTTTTATAAGATATATGATTTGGAAATAGTTTCTCCATTTTTGTAGGTTTTCTTTCCACATTCTTGATAATGCCCTTTGATGCATGAAAGTTTTTAGATATTTTGAAGTCCAATCTCTTTTTTCTTTTGCACTTTTGCTTGTGGTGTTAAGTCTCAGAATCCATTGCCAAATCTAAGGTCATGAAAATTTACCCCTATGTTTTGTTCTAATAGTTTTATAGTTTTAGTTTTCATATCCAGGTTGTTGATCCATTTTTGTATATGGAATGAAGTATGGGTCCAAAATCATTCTTTTTGCTTGTGAAAAACCAGTTTTTCAGCACCATTTTTGGAAAGGACTATTTTCCCCCATGCAGAAGCTAGGCACTCTTGTTGAGAATCAGTTGACTAAAGATGTTTGGGTTGATTTCTGGGCTCTCAAATTTATTCCATTGCTCTGTATGTCTGTTCATATGCCAATACCACATTGTTCTGATTTCTGCAGTTTTGTAGTAAATTTTGAAATAAAGAAGTGTGAGTCCTCCTACTTTGACTTTCTCTTTCAAGATTGTTTTGGATATTTGGGGCCCTTTACATTTCTGTATGAATCTACTTTTCCATTTCTACAAAAAAAAAAACAACAACAAAAAAAAGGGAATTTTGATAGGGATTGCATTGAAGCTCTAGATTGCTTTGAGGGATATTGACATCTAAATAGCATTGCATCTTCCATTCCACGAATGTGGATTATCTTTCCATTTATTTAGGTTTTCTTTAATTTCTTTCAGCAATGCTTGTAGTTTTCAATGTACAAGTCTTTCCGTTCCTTGCTTAAATTCTCTCATAGGTATTTTATTCTTTTGAATGTTATTGTAAACGACAATGCTTTTCTAATTTTCCGTCTGGATTGTTTATTGCTGTTGTATAGAAACACAACTGACTTTTTTGTGCATTTATTTTGAACCCAGCAACTTTGATGAATTTGTTTATTAGCTCTAGTACTTTTGTGTATTCTATTGGTTTTCTGTATATAGAATCATGTCATCTACATTCTGCTTAATTAGAAAAAGTTTTTTCTTCTTCATTTCCAATTTGGATGACTTTTATTTACTTTTCTTGCCTAATTGCTCTGGATAGCTTTTGTATTGCAATGTTGAATAACAGTGGGTAAAATGAGTATTGTTGTTTTGTTCCTAAGCTTAGGGGGAAAAGTTTCAAATTTTCACTATTGAGTATAAAAAACTGGGTTTCCATAAATGTTCTTTATTATACTACAGAAGTTCCCATCTATTTCTAGTTTGCTGAGTGTTTTATTCAGGAAAGTGTGTTGAATTTTGTCAAATGCTTTTTCTGGAACAACTTGGGTAATCATGTGTTTTATTTTTTCCTTAGTTACATTAATATATAGTATTTCATTAATTGAATTTCTATTTTGGACCACTATTTTATTCTTTTGATAAATATCACTTTTAGGCATGGGTGTAATCCTTTAAATGTGCTGTTTAATTCAGTTTGCTCTTATATTTGCTGACAAAATTCGTAAGGGATATTGACATGTTGTTTTCTTTTCTTGTGATGTTTATGTCTGGCTTTGGTATCAGGGTAATTCTGCCTCATAGGATGTGTTAGGACATGTTCCCTCCTCTTAAGTGTTTTTTATAAGAGTTTCACTAGAATTCGTGTTAATTCTTCTTTAAATGTTTGGGAGAATTCACTATTGAAGCCATTTAGTCCTGGACTTTTCTTTGTTGAGAAGTTTAATTACTTACCCAATATCTTTACTTGTTTCAAGTATGTTGAGAAGTTCTATTTCCTCCTGAGTCAGGGTGGGTAATTTGGTATCTTGTATGTTTCTAGGAATGTGTCTATTTCATTTCAGTTATCTAAATATGCTGGCACACAACCTGTTCACAGTAGTCTCTCATAATTCTTCTAGTTTCTGTAAAGTCAGTAATAATGTCTTTGCTTTCTTTTCTGATTTGAGTTCTTTGTATATTTTTCTTGCTTTCTCTTTCTGATAGTTTATTATTAGTGTAGATAAATGCAATAAAATTCTGCATATAAATTTTATATCCTGCAAATTTACTGAATTAATTTATTGTTCTACTAGGTTTTTGGTGGAGTCTTTAAGCTTTTCTATAAATAGTATCAGATCATCTTCAAATAGTGATAGTTTTACTTCTTCCCTTTCAATTTGGATAACTTTTATTTCTTTGTCTTATCACTGTAGCTAGGACTTCCAATACTGTGTTAAACAGAAGTTTCAAGAGTGGGGAATCCTTGTCTTCTTCCTGATCTTAGAGGAAAAGGTTTCAGCTCTTCACTGTTAAGTATGATGTTAGCTGTGAATTTGTCATAAATGGGCTTTATTATATTGAAATATGTTCCCTCTATATGAACTTATTGAGAGTATTTCAAGAATAAATGTTGGATTCTGTCAAATGTTTTTCCTTCATGTATTGAGACGATCATGTGATTTTATCCTTCCTTTGGTTAATGATATGTATCACATTGATTGATTTATGGATATTAAACTATCCTTGCATCCCTGGAGTAATTCCCATTTGATCATGGTGTATGATCCTTTATATATATTGTTGAATTCACTTTGCTAATATTTTGTTGAGGTCTTTCATCTATATTCATCAGAGATATTGATCTGTAATTTTCTTTTTTTGTATTATCTTTGTCTGGTTTTGGTATGAGGATAATGGTGCCTTCATAGAATGAATCTGGGAGTTTTCCTTCCTCTCCAGTTTTTTGGAATAGTTTGAGAAGGATAGGTATCAACCCTTTGTATGTTTGGTAGAATTCTCCTGTAAAGCCATCTGGTCATGAACTTTTGTTTGTTGGGAGTTTTTTTATTACTGATTCAATTTCATTACCAGTAATTAATCTGTTCAGATTTTCTTTTTCTTCCTAATTCTGTCTTGGAAGATTGTATGTTCCTAGGAATTCATCCATTTCTTCTAGGTTGTCCAACTTGTTAGCATGTGATTGTTTGTAGTATTCTCTTCTGACTCTTTATATTGTATTTCTGTGATATTGGTCGTAATTCCCATTTTATTTCTAATTTTATTTATTTGGACACTCTTTCTTTCTTGAGGAGTCTGGCAAGGGTTTATCAAGTTTGTTTATCTTTTAAAACTGGTTTTAGTTTTATTAATCTTTTCTATTTTTTTGGAGGGGCGGACTCTATCTTATATATTTCTGCTCTGATGTTTATTATTTCCTTCCTTCTACCAATTCTGGGCTTTGTTTATTTTTCTTTTTCTATTGTCTTTATATGTAAAGTAGGTTGTTTACTTAAGATTTCTTTTTCCTTTTTTTTTTTTGAAGTAAGCCTGTATTGCTATAAACTTTCCTATTAGAACTTCTTTTGCTGAATCCCATAGATTTTTGAAAGTTTTATTTATATTTGCATTTGTATCAAGGTATTTTTTTGAATTTCCCCTGATATCTTTGTTGATCCATAGGGTTTTTTTGTTCTTTTTAAAAAATTTTTTTAGTAACATGTTGTTTAATCTCCATGTGTTTGTGGGTTTTCCAGTTTTCTTCCTGTAACTGATTTCTACTTTCATATTTTTGTGGTTGGAAAATATGTTTCATATTACTTTAATTTTCCTAAATTTATTGAGACCTGTTTTGTGGCCTAGCATATACTCTATTTTGGAGAAATGTTCACATGCACTTAAGAAGAATATGTATTGTGATGTTTTTGAATGCAATGTTCTATAGATATCTATTAAGTCTGTCTAGTCTAATATGTCATTTAAGGCCCCTGTTTCTTTACTGACTTTCTGTCAGGATGACCTACTCATTAATGCAGTGGGGTATGAAAGTCCCTTACTGCCATTGTGTTATTGTCAATTTCTTCCTTTATGTCTGTTCATATTTACTTTATATATATATGTGCTTCTATGTTAGGTACATTTTTGTTTACAAATGATATCATCTTTTTTGACTGACCCCTTTATCATTATGTAATGTCCTTATTTGTCATTTGTTATAGACTATTTTAAGTCTATTTTATCTAAAATGAGTATTGACATCCCAGCTTTCTTTCTTTCCATTTGCATGGAATATCTTTTTTCATTCTTAACTTTTATTCTCTGTGTGTCTTTATCTCTAAAGTGATTCTCTTGTGCCTACATATAGATGGGTCTTGTTTGTTTCTTCATTCAGCTACCATATATTTTTTGATTGAAGCATTTAGTCCATTTATATTTAAAGTGATTATTGACAGGTATGCACTTATTTCTTCTTTGTTATTTGTTTTATGGTTTTTTTTTATAGTTCTTTTCTATAGTTTTCTCCTCTGTTAGTCTAATCTCTTGTAGCTTGATGATTTTTTTAGTGTTATGTTTGAGCTCCTTCCTTTTTCTTTTGTTTTGGGTATCTGTGTAAGTTTTTGGTTTGTGGTCACCATTGGGTAGGTGTGTGTATGTGCGTGTGTATTTGTATCACTTTACTAGTGATATTTTTCCCTTCATGTATTTTTTATATCTTTTAGTTATCTTTTCTCTCTCACTTTAACATTTCTTTTAAGGCGGTTTTTAACTATTTTAGTATTTCCTTGTCTGGGAAACTCTTCTTCAGTTCTGAATGATAACCTTGCCAGGTAGAATATGTTTGGCTGTAGGTTTTTTGCCTTTTAGCACTTTATCATGCCACTCCCTTCTGGACTGCAAAGTTTCAGCTGAAAAATCAGCTGATAGCCTTATGGAATTTCCTTACATGTGACTCTTTGTTTTGTTTTGTTATTGCTGCCTTTAAAATTTTTGCTTTATCTTGAACTTCTGCCATTCTAATTATGAGGTATGTTTCACTTTGGGTTCATCTTGTTTAGGTCTCTGTGCTTCCTGGATGTGGGTATCTCTTTCCTTCCACAGGTTAGAGATATTTTTAGCCATTATTTTATCAAATACATTGCTGCCCTTTTCTCTTTCTCTCTTCTCCTTCTCAAAGCCCTATAATGCAAATGTTAGTATGCTTGATATTGTTCTAGAAGTCCCTTAAACTATTCTTATTTAATTTCTTTTTCCTTTTTGCTGTTCCGATTGGGTGATTACCACTATTCTTTCTTCCACGTCTTCTGTGAATTTTTTGTTTATAACACATAATCTGCTGTTGATTTACTCTAGTGTATTTTTCATATCAGTTATTTTATTCTTCAGCTCTGATTGGTTCTTTTTTATTTTTTCTAATTCTTACTTCAGATTCTCATTGTGTTCCTCTATTCTTTTCATGCATTTGCTGAGCATTTTTATGACACTTGTTTTGAACTGTTTATCAGGTAAATTTCTTATCCTGTTTCATTAGTTTTTATTTTCTTCTGTTTTTGTTTTTAACATCTTTATTGGAGTATAAATGCTTTACCATGGTGTGTTAATTTATGCTTTATAACAAAGTGAATCAGTGATACCTAAACATATGTCCCCATATCTCTTCACTGTTGCATCTCCCTCCCTCCCACCCTATGTATCCCACCCCACTAAGTGGGCACAAAGCACTGAGCTGATCGCCCAGTGCTATGTGGCTGCTTCCCACTAGCTATCTGTTTTACGTTTGGTAGTGTATATATGTACATGCCACTCTCTAACTTTGTCAGAGCTTACACTTCCCCTTCCCAGGATCCTCAAGTCCATTCTCTAGTAGGTCTGCGTCTTTATTCTTGTCTTTCCCCAAGGTTCTTCATGACCATTTTTTTTTTTAGATTCATATATATGTGTTAGCATATGGAATTGGTTTTTCTCTTTCTGACTTATTTTACTCTGTATGACAGACTCTAGGTCCATCCACCTCACTACAACTAACTCAATTTAGTTTCTCTTTATGGCTGAGTAATATTCCACTGTATATATGTACCATATCTTTTTACCCATTCATCTGTTGATGGACACTTAGGTGGCTTCCATGTCCTGGCTATTGTAAATAGAGCTGCAATGAACATTTTGGTACATGTCTCTTTTTGAATTATGGTTTTCTCAGGGTATATGCCCAGTAGTGGGATTGCTGGGTCGCATGGTAGTTATATTTTGAGTTTTTTAAGGAATCTCCATACTGTTCTCCATAGTGGCTGTATCAGTTTACATTCACACCAACAGTGCAAGAGGATTCCCTTTTCTCCACACCCTCTCCAGCATTTATTGTTTGTAGATTTTTTGATGATGGCCATACTGACCAGTGTGAGATGATATCTCATTGTAGTTTTTTTTTTTTTACATCTTTATT